>JAHBCN010008615.1:0-38195 GCA_019359885.1 Listronotus oregonensis | reverse complement strand
TTAACTAAAAAAAAATAAAGGTTAACGGGAACTTTGTTTAACAATATAATTTTATTTACAACTGCAATGAAATTTTAAAAAATCATATTTAAGAATTTTAACGCCTAGACCCTAGGACGCTAATTGATTTATAGCCCAGGGCGCTAAAATTAATAAGAACGGCCCTGGATATATTTTATCATTTATTTAATATAAACTAGGCATTATAAAAAAGCCTAAATCTATAAATGCTTTATAACAGATACATTCAAATAATAAAAAATAAATGTTAAAAAAATATTATAAAAGTTGGTAAGCTGTTTAGTAACATATATTAGTATAAAGCAACTAAAACGTACATAATTTGAACCTAAAAAAAGTGTAGGCGTGCCGTTAAATTCATCAGATGGTTTAGCGCTGAAATCTATCGTGACGTCACACTAGATTACCGCTAGTTTTATCCTTGTCCATATACTACTAAAACAACGGCCGCCTTTCTTTAGCGCTTTTCCATCAATTAATTTAAAAACGGCTTGATGAAACAGCGATTAGTGCGCACAATTCATCGATGAATTTAACAAGACGCCTTGTTTCATTATTATTTTAGCAATATTGCAAAAAATCTAATGTCTTTTTTGTGCAATATTACATTTACATTTACTAAAAAAATACGTGTGACGTTTAAAGTGGCAGTTTGGCTACGTATGTAACAACTTTCTTATTTTAAAAACTGTACGTTTTGATACTAACGGTTAACATATAAGTCAATATATTTGTTTAAAACTAAAAGAAGTAGACGTAAGACAGAAACGCCATTTTCATGTATATGTTATTGCAAAACACCGAATTTGTGAATGTCAAATATTTAAAAAAAACTAAACGTGTTCTTACCAAAATCATCCACTTTGGTGCGTTTAGCAGAAATTTGAACTAATTAACCTTACCAAAATTATTAGTTTTAACCATAGACAAATATACTAAAAATGAGACTGCTTGATTGATACGCCCAAAAGGGGGACGCGTTCCGTACGGATTTCGAGAGAGATAGAGCATAAAGTTTGGCTTTCCTTTTTTTTTGACGTACCGGGTTCCGGAATCTTCTCGAACTGTTAAACTAATCTCACTTTAACAGACAAGGTGTGACAAGGCGTCAGGTGCGTGTTTGGTCTAATTATTGTCGTTTAAAAAAAGATTTTCTTAACGTTTTTTGTATAACAAAGGAAAGTATATTTTCTTTGACGAAAACTATTATTACTCTGAGTAAGTATGTCTAAGGTATGCTTTAGTGAAATTTTTGGAAAAACATTTGTTTATGAAAAGCCATCAAAGTTGAATAATTTTGTAGGACTTTTTGTAAGGGCAAGGGGTACAAGATATAGTTCCGGCTCCGGCCATGTACCAAGTACCACGGCCAAGTGTCATACAGCAGAAAGAAGTGACACGAGGTCCTTCATGGAAATTATTGTAGTAGGTATCAAAGCTAAAAATTTTAGTTTAGAGTTTTCAGACAATGTAGTGAATAGTAGTATGAAAGATTTAACTGCTGAAAGGATTATGATTGATTAGCTTTGATTTTCTAATATACAGCTTTTCAAATGTAGGAAGAGATATGAGATTTGCTGGTATAGAGAGTGAGAACGCATTCGGAGCAAAAAAAGACCAAAAATTCGCATTTTCCCCTGCATTTGACAAGCTGTACATAATAAATAAAAATATTTAAACATTTATACAAATATAAATTAAAAGAATATGTATATTATATAAATTAAATAATTAATATTTGAGTTGTATTGTTTTTTTATTTAGAAACTGCTCTGAATAAAATTCCAGACTATCTGTTTTTTAAACAAAAAAAATGTTTTTTAATTTAAAATTTTATACAGGAATAAGCAGTCTCTTTTTTAGTATATTTGTCTATGGTTTTAACCTAAACGCACAAAAACTGGTTTAGTTTTTTTTTATATTTGACATTCTTCGGCGAATGTTGACATTCACAAAATACGGTCTTTCACGGTAACATATACATTGTTGAAATTAAAGCAAATTGACAAGCCCCAAACAAGGTTTTAATTTGAAACAAAAGCCCGGTTCTGGTTTTTTTGAAGGGGATTTACCTTTGTTAAACTTTTAACTTGGAACAAAGAATATATACCTTGCTACTCTCCTTAAGGGCTTAATATAAACTGCGGTACAATGGGAATTCTCTGTTAAAGAAAACCAATCTATAACCCTTAAAAATGCCAAAAGCATTTATAATTTTTCTGTACTTTTTTTGGTTATCTAAGATGCACAGAATATTTCTTTTTAAAATAAAATAAGTTAGAATAATTTTAGTTGCCACTTGAACTTCAGATATTTTTACTTTTTTTCTAATAGAAAAAGTAATGTAATAGCGGAGTCACCTTAGATTATTACCTCGGAACCCAGCCACTGTGTATAAAATTTAAAATAAACTATTGAATCTAATAGTTAATATCCTCTATAAAAATATTTACCCCTTTGCCGCTTTTTCCTGGGTGAATGCCACCCCATCTCGGGGATGGAATTTTTTTATCAAATAAGTACGGAAGTGGATGATTGACTTTCTAAGCAACTTTTTTTATAAAGTTTTTCCGAAAGGACTTACTTTCGATTATTCGCAATTGAAAATGTCAATTTTTCAACCAAAAAAAACACGCAGACGGTTTTTCGCAAATAATTTCGAAAAGTAAGATTTTATCGAAAATATCATTTTTACCAAAAATGTAGCTTATAAAAAACACAAAAATGGTGGGCTTATGATGTTCATGGACCCAATACAAACGGAGTTATGCCTGTTGAAGGGGTTTTCTTAGTGGTCAAATCCAACATTAAAAGTTTTAACGTAATATAACCAAAAAACGATACATTTTTGGGAAAAGCTCTTTGAAGTATTTAAAAAAACCTTTTTTTTTGTTTCTTACAAAAGTCTTTAGCACCAAAATTTAGCGAGTTATGGAAAATAAAGTTGATCTCTATTTTTTTATGAAAAAGGAAAATCGCCCCTAATTAATAATTAAATAATCTTGTCACTTTACAATTCATTTATTTTTGTATTTGTAATATCTCAGGAAGTTTGACCGGTTTAAAGTGCATTATTTTGAAAAAAATTGAGCTTAACGTGAAAGAGTCATTGTTGTAATTTTGAAATAAATAGACTTTTCTTCAAAATATCTCAAAGACCCTTAATGATACGTAAACAAAACGAAAATTTTTGGTAAAGAAAAACCCACAATTTTGTATTTTACAAAATTTTACGCATCATTCAGGGTTTTTGAGTTATTTTGAAGGAAAGGCTATTTTTTCAAAATTAAAAAAAAATGTCTCTTTCACTTTAAGCTCATTTTTTTTTAAATATGCACTTTAAACCAGTCAAACTTCCTAAGCATATTACAATACATAAAAAAAGTAAATTGTAAGGTGACAAAGATTCTTTTCAATTGGGGTGGTAATTAGGGGATGATTTTCACATTTTTTCACCCAAAAAAAAATAGAGATCAACTTTTTTTGGCCATAACTCGCTTAATTTTAGTAAGACTTTATAGAAAACAAAAAAAAAAGTCTTTTCAAGTACTTAAAAAAAGGGTAAAATGGTTTCCCGAAAAATTTATCGTTTTTGGTTTTTCGTTGAAACTTTATTGTTTTCATTTGACGAAAAAACAACCTTCCTAAATTCCGTTTGTATTGAGTTTATGGACATAGTAAGCTCACCGTTTTTAGTTTTTATAAATACATTTTTGGTAAAACTGATATTTTTGATAAAATGCTTATTTTTCGAGTTATTTGCGAAAAACCGTCTGATAACGTGTTTTTTTTGGTTGAAAAATTGACATTTTCAATTGCGAATAACTCGAAAAGTAATGCCTTTTGGAAAAACTTTATGAAAAAAAAAAGTTGCTTAGAATTAGTCAATCTATCCACTTCCCTATTATTTTTGAAAAATGATAACCCCCGAGAAGGGTGGATTCACCCGGAAAAAAGCGGCAATTTTTGAGGGGGAAAAATTTTTATAGAGGATATAAACTATTAGGTTCAATAGTTTATTTTAAATTTTATACACATCGTTTCCGAGGTTTTAACTTTTGGGCTAAGGTGACTCCCCCTATAATATCAAAAATTACACCTATTGATTTTTAAAGATTTTCATGTTTTGGAGTCCCTGAGCTACAAGAAATATATGTGTTAGTATGTCTTTTTGTCTGTATGTGGGTGGTTTTAAGATGCGCTTTGGCACCACAATATTTTTTTCCTTATAATTAGATATTTAATAAGCTTAGCATTCATTTGATTTGGTGCGTTAAGCGCATTATAAAATTAAAAAAAAAAACATCCAAAAACATCTAAAATTCCAAAAATTCAATAAACATAGCAAGTTTGAGGGATATTTTTTGTAATTGCCATTCTGATTTTTTTACCAATTTAGTTTAAATGGTTTGCATTTAAAATATAATTCATAAAAATATACGAGTACTTGATCCTTTTATAAATACAACAAATTTTAACTTCGAATATTTACTTATTTGATGGGGGAAAAAGGGCCCATTTTTAAAAATTTTCAACCAAAGAAAAAAATTTTTTAAAAAAAAAAAAAAAAAAGGAAAAGGTTTTTTTGGGTTTTCCCCCCTTTTAAAAAAAAATTCAAACCCCCTTTTTTTTACTTTTTTTGTTGGCACCGAATTTTTAGGCTAATTAAAAACCAAGTTAAAGTAAAACTAGATTAAAAAAGGGTTAAATATAAATGATAACCAAACAGCAACATTTGAATCGTCATAAAATATTTTTATTAAATAGTAAAATATTTAAAGAACATACTAATAATAATCAAAACAATATATTTTTTATTTTAAAAAAAAGATATTTTTGGGGCCACCAGTCCGTAAAATAAATCGTTTTTGGACCGTCGTCTAGAATTTAAATCAACCCCAAATTTTTTAAATTTTCAAATTTTTTAAAAAAATTTACTGCGGTTGCCAACGACTTTATACATAATAAATATTTAAATGTTTTTTTAAAATAAAAAAAAAAAAAGGTTTGTAACACGTAAATAAATTGTTTTTGGGGGCTATTCCATTGAACAGCCCATTCGTCCAAAAAACTTGTTTTTGATTGATACAAAAAAAGTTTTTTGTATTTCTAAAAAGGGTATTTTATTTACTCATTTCAGTCTGTAAAAAAATTTTTTCGGACTCAGCCAAATAAATCATCATGGAATACAACTTACCTTTTTTTTTTAAGTTTTGATATTTTTAACAATTAACTGGCGTTTAAAGAAAAATAATAAAAAAGAAATTTTTTTTTGAAGCATAAAAAAAAAGGTTTTTGTATTACGTCCTAAACGTTTATTGGGACCCGAAAGAACGATTTTCCTAGAAAACTTGTTTTGGTACTGGTTTTCCATCCCTGGGAGCCGTCTTGATTTACTCCGGGGAGGCACCCATTTTTTGGGTTTTTGGCCTAATTTAATTTTTTTTAAAATTCCCCATAAGTCTTTTTCCCTTTTTACAAGTCTGTGTCCCGAGACTGGGATATATTCCTGGGGCCTTTTCGTTCCCAAAATTTGCCTGTTTTTTGTGATTCAACGCTTTACATTCGCACAATATGGTAGGTGTTTTTCCCCTTGTCGCACTCCTGAATTGGGGCCCCCCATTGTAGAGCCATTTATGGGTTCCTCTTGGGTTATCGTGCCCTATTGCAGCTCTGCTGTTAGGAAGACTCTTTCTAATTTTTTGAGTAGTTTTTTTCTTTTTTGGATGGGCCTATGAAGTTTTCCATGTTTTTTCTGGGGGGCCCCTTTTTTTGGTTTTTTTTTGGACCTTCCCGTGGTTTGCCCCGTGCGTGGTTTTTACCCAAGGCAGCTTCGGTCCATAGTATGGTTGGATGCCCCCTTTTATAACTTACCCCCTTTTTCGTTTCCCCTTTTCCCCCGAATGTCCTGGTACCCAGGAGATTACTCTGAGGGTTTTTTCCTGGATACCCGTTTTTTGGTTTCCCCCATGTCAGTTTGGGACCATCTTGGGGTAACGTTCAAGCTACATGAAATCCCAAAAAAAAAAACATTTTTGACATTGTCGCTAACTTAACATGTCATTATCAGTCATTGTTTAAAAAGTTTAATTTAAAGCATTGTTGCCAAAAAAAAAAATGAAACCTGACTTTTTAAAAAATTGGGTGCTTCGGGACCAAACTGTTCCTTTATCGAAAAACCGGGTAACTAAACGATTGGGTTCCCAAGATAGTTTCAAGGTTATTAAAAAAATAGCTATTTAGGAAGATTTTTATTAAAAACGTACTAGACGATAATATAGATTTTAATGTCGTGCAAGTTATCAGAAATTTAAGAAAACCTATAAATATTGCCAATACGAAATATTTTAATTCCTTTTTAGAAATTTAAGGTTAGTTACCGAAGAGAACCAACCTTTAAAAGGAATTTTTTGTTTCATTTTTTTGGTTAAAAAATGCTGGGGTAATTTCTACTATTTGTTACGGACCTTTAAAATATGTGTTTAGTTTATAGAAATGTAAAAGGAAATATTTATTTAAGGTTAATAAATTATTTAAATAAATTCCTTGGGTTTTTTTTCATTCTGACGGCCAGGGAGTTTCAAGGGCGTTAAAATAATAAATTTGTTTTTTCTTGCTTCTTTAAAAATTTTTTCCTAATCCAGACTTTTCAATTCTTTTTTCCCTTATTAAAAAAAAGGAAACCCCACAAAACCAAAAATTAAACGACGTTTAAATAATTTAAGACATTGATGACTTAATAATTTTCCCTTTTACGTTGCATTGTTTTTTCCACAACGTGTAAGGTGTTACGGAGCAGTATCTTTAGTATGATATGGTTTTCCTCCCGGAAAGAAATTATAAAGAGACGGGGAAAAAAATTTGGAAAAAAACAAACAAATTAGGGGGGTTCCCCTACATAAAGGGGTTTTTGGCCCAACTGTGGAAACGTTTTGGATGAACTTTTTTTGATTTTTAAACGGTCAAACAGTACCGTTAAACCCGTAAAATTACTAAAAATTAAAAGTTTGGGCGCTGAACGCGCCCATTGTAAATTACCGATTTTTGGGAAAAAATTAAAATAAAACTTAAGTTTTTTATTAATATTTTTCCATTAACCAAACCAAAAATCCGGTAACCTTTTAATCCCCCAGCAAAAAGGTAGCAAAAAGCAAAGAAAAAACTAATAAAAACACCATTTACTCCTAAGTAATTATGTTTGTTAAGAGACACATCGTGGGGATTAAAAGAAAAAATTAAAGGAGAAGCAAAAAATTATGAATTAAATCATTTAAATATAAAACAATAAAAAAAGAAAAATAAAATAAAAAAATTCCCAAAAGTTATCAAAAATTTTTTTTTTTCCCCTTTTATTAAAAACTTTTTTTTAAAAAATTGACTTTTTAAGTCAATCAAATTGGGTTTTAAAAAAACGTGGACCTGCAGCAAAACTTTTAAAAAAAATTAAATTTTATGCCTAAAATTTATTGGAAAAAAACCCAAGTTTTCAGTTTTTTAATAACATTTTTTTTTAAACTAAAATTTTTTTTATTATTTGTTTTTTTTTTAAAGATTTTGCAGAAAATATTCCTATTTTGAGATTAATAGATAGGGCCTAGGCTTTACAGGGTGGGCATATAAGCGAGGTAAGCGGATGATCAAGGACCTGACATCTTTCTATAATAGATTGTTTAATTAAAAAAAACCCGACAATGATTCTTTGCTCGTTTTAAACTTAAACAAATTAAATTTTTTTTTACGCGAGTCAAAATTATGAGCCACAGGCGGCCCGAATTCAAATTTAAACATTATTATAGTTGTTTTTTCAAGCTGTTAATAAGATAACCGTTGTCATAATTAAAAATTAATAAAAAACTAATATATCACACTTTAAAAGGACGTTTGTGATTTTCTTAGGATAATTATTTATTAACGAACTTCTTTTATATTTAAATAAGGTCCTGAAAAGGACCGTTTTAAAACCCCAAAAATTGGTTCCTAATCCCCGATAGATTTAAAACGCCCAAAAACCAAACAAGCTTCCAATCTTTTGGGGGTGGAAAAAATGCTTTTTTTGATAAATTGATTAAAACGGATTTTTTTTTTCCATATCATGTCTAGTTGTGGGTGGAGTTTGGTACATAATATTTTTTAAACACCCCATAAGAAAAAGTCTGGATTTAAATGGGTGACCTGGGGCCAAGGAAAATATTTCCCTTCCGTCCGGGCCCCCTTTAAAAATAATTATTAATATGATCCCGCACGAAAGGAAAAAAATGGTGGAACCCGCCAATTGGGAAAATTCCTTCCTTCCAAGTCAAATCTTCCATTAAAATGGGAAAGCATTTTTAAAAAACCAAAAAAATATTCCGGTTAATTGCCAAAAAAAAAAGGCCCAAAAATTTTGCCGATAATGCCACACCACACGTTTACACTCCAGGGCCTTTGTTGCTGGACTTCTCGCATCCAGGGGAATTTTCAGCCGACCAAAATGATATATGCCTGTTAACTCCCCCTTCGCTAAAAAAAAGCCTTTTTGGGAATATTTCTGCGCTCAAAATCATGTTCGTTTAAGGCTTGGTGGGGATTATATGGTGGGTTTTACCTTAAAAAAAAAGAAATGCTATTATATTCGGAGAAAATTTTTAAAAATGTTTTTAAAAAGGGGGGTTGGCAATTACTTTTGTTTTTTAGTATTTTTCGAGCAGTAGTTCGAGTTTTCCCAAATTAAAGAAAACGCCCGATTCCAATATGCTTATTAATTTTACGTGGCCAACACATTAATAATGTTTTCTTCCGTTCTTCCAGTAGTGCGACCTTTAAATCTGGGCCGACAAACCCCGTATCGCGTAGTCGCTGACCGGGGAAAATTTTCGTAAAAGGGGCCAACCGAAGGCATACTGTCTTTCACATTGCTGCATTTTGAAAGACTCAAAAAACCGCAATCAAAACACTTATATTTGTAAGGGATTTTTAAAAAAATGGAAAAAATATTTAGATAAAATTGAAAAATTAAAAATTAATAAAATTGACTTTCAAAAAAAATTTTTTTGAAAATTTTTTTTTTTTTGCCCCATATACGTTAATTAAAATTTAGGCCGAACCTTGGGGTAATGTTTTACCCGCGCGAAAAAAAAAATTTAATTCATAATTTAAAAAAGAGCAAAGATATCATCGTCGGGTTTTCACAATTTTTGAAAATTTTTTGATGTAAAAATAACCTTGTTTAAATTTTTTAAAAAAAAAAACAATTATTAGAATTGCGCCCCACCTTTTAGGGAACTGAGAGCGATAAGGAAACGGATTTTAAAACAGCCTTTTTATTTGAAAAAATTTTAATTTGCTGAAATCGAATAAGGGTTTAAAATTTGTTTTAAGATTACACTTTCAAGAGCTTCCCCACCCCTACTATCGGTCGTAGCCAATGAGCCTTAATCCCAAAAGAATAGAGAATTTTCTAGGTTTCTAACAGTATTATCAAAAATATAGGTAATATATGGGTTTTGGAAAAAAAACGTTTTTTTTTTTAATTTTTAGTTAGCCCCTCGGTAAATAAACTTTAAAAAATTTTGAATTTTTTTACCCCTTTTAAATAAAAAAAAACCATTTTTCGTATAACCGAGATACAGCCCTTCCTTGTTATATGCCCACCTGTATGGTAAAATGCGAGTTGGAACCCCGGGGTCCAAACCTTTATTTACCTTTTGTGTAATTGAAAAACATTATAATGTTAAAATAATTGGTTGGAAAGTTTTATTGTTTTTGGGGGGTTTCATCTTTTTTAAATTTGGTTAAAAAAAAATACAAGTGTTAAAGGCCAAAAAGAACCGAATTGTTATGTTTAGTTTAAAAAAACCTTTACAAAATAGCTTCTTTTTATCAAATAAACTTTTATAAAATTTTTTAATTATCTTTAAACTTTTCCTTTTTTAAAAATTTTTTTTTAATTTAAAAAAAAATTTTTTTTCAAAAAAAATGAAATATATATTTAAAAAAACTTTTATATTAACTTTGAAAAAAAAAAAGGATGAATATTTTTAAGTTTTTGTCTGGCAAAGTTGCAGAACCCCAACGATTGTAGGTAGCGACTGTGGTTATTGATAGAAAGCCAAAATTTAAAATTTTTTGGTTACTTCGCTTCGTGCCCACTTCTTTTTTATTCTCCTTATTTTATAAAACCAAAAGTTTGAAGGTATATGGGAAAGGGCCCAAAGCTTTGAAAAAATATTGTCCAGGTGTGCAGCGCAGGAGAATGGGGAAGGGGGCCCCCGGATTCCCAATAAAAGTAGGTCAGGTCCGGGCTTAATTCTTTTTCCATGTATAAATTGACATCATCAAATGTCAAATTCAAAAACTAATTTCACTGTTTTTTTTTTTTTAAAAAGGGGGAAAAAAAAAAATTTTTAAATTTTTGTGAATATTGGATTTTATAAATTTTTTTTTTTGGAAAAAAAACCCCCTTTTAAAATTTTTTTTTTTGGGGTTTTTTTTTTTTTTAAAAAAAAAAAATTTTTAAAAAATTTTTTTAAAAATTTTTTTAAAAAAATTTTTTTTTCCCAATTTTTTAAAAGGGGAAATTGGAAAAAATTTTTTTTTAAATTTGGAAAAAAAAAAAATTTAAAAAAAAAAATTTTTTTAATTTCCCTTTAAAAACTTAAAAAACAAGGAAAAAAAATTTTTAAAAAAAAAAATTTTTTTTTTTAAATTTAAAAAAAATAAATTTTTTTTAAAAAAAATTTAAAAAAAAAACCCAAAAAATTTTTTACCCCGGGGGAAAAAAAAATTTTTTTTTTTAAAAAAAAATTTTGGGAAAAAAAATTTTTCCTTTTTTAAAAATTTAAAATAAAAATTTTTAAAAAAAATTTGGGGAAAAATTTTTAAAAAAATTTTTCCCCTTTTTTTTTTTTTTAAATGTTAATTTAAAAAAAAAAAAATTTTTTAAAAAAAAAAAAAAAACCTTTTTAAAAAAAAAAAAAAAATTTTTTAAAAAAATTTAAATTTTTAAATTTTAAAATTTTTTTTTTTTTGGGTTTTTTTTTTTTAAAAATTTTTCCAAAAAAAAAAAATTTTAAAAAAATTTTTTTTAAAAATTTTTTTTTAAAAAAAATTTAAATAACCCCAAAAAAAAATTTTTAAAAAAATTTTTAAAACCCTTTTTTAAAAAACCTTTTTTAAAAAAATTTTTTTAAAAATTTTTTTTTTTTAAAAAAAACCCCCAAAATTTTTTCCTTTTTTAAAAAAAAAAATTTTTTTAAAAAAAAGCAAAAAAAAAAAATTTTTTTTTAAAAAAAAAAAAAAAAAAAAATTGGGGAAAAAAAAATTTAAAAAAAAAAGGGGTTTTTTTAAAAAAAAAAAAATTTTTTTTAAAAAAAAAAAAAAAAAAACCGGGGGGGCCCCGGGGGTTTTTTTGGGGGGTTTAAACCCAAAAAAAAAAATTTTTTTAAAAAAGGGGGGCCCCGGGAAAAAGGGAACCCCCAAAAAAAATTTTTTTAAAATTAAAATTTTTAAAAAACTCCAAAAATTTTTTGGTTTAAAACCCAAAAAAAAAATTTTTTTTTTTTTTTTTTTTTTTTATTTTTTTTTTTGGGAAAAAAAAATTTAAAAATTTTTAAAAAAAAAAAAAAATTTTTTAAAAAATTTTTTTAAAAAATTTTTAAATTTAAAAAAAAATTTTTTTTTTAAAAAAATTTAAAAATTTTTTTTTAAAAAAAAAATTTTTTTAAAAAAAAGGGTTTTTTAAAAATTTTTAAAAAAAATTTTAAAAAAAAAAAGGAAAAACCCTTTAAAATAAAATTTTAAAACCGGGTTTTATTTTTTGTAAATTGGGTTTTTCCAAAACCCCCTAAAACCCTTCCCCCCCTTTTTTTTTTTTTCCCCCTTTTTTTTTTTTTTTAAAAAAAGGGAAGGGGGGGGTTTTTTAAAAAAAAATTTTCCCCAAAAAAATTTTTTTTTTTAAAATGGGGGTTTTTTAAAAATTTTCCCCCCTGGAAAAAAAAATTTTTTCCCCCAAAAAAAACCCCCAAATTTAAAAACCAAAGGAAAAATTTTTTTTAAAACAAAAAAAATTTTTTTTTAAAATTTTTTTTTTTAAAAAAAAAATTTTTTAAAAAAAAAAATTTAAAAAGTTTTTAAAATTTTAAAAAAACCCCCAAAAAAAAATTTTAAAAAAAAATTAAAAAAAAACTTTTCCGGGCCCTTTTAAAATTTTTTTTTAACCCTTTAAAAAAAAAAAAAGGGAAAAAAAAAAATTTAAAAATTTTTTTTTTTTTTTTCCCCTTTAAGGGTTTTTTGGGGGAAAAAAAAAAAATTTTTTTAAAAAGGGGGGGTTTTTGGGGGAAAAAACCCCCTGGGGGAAAAAAAGGGGGGGGAAAAAATTTTTTAAAAAATTTGGTTTAAAAAAAAAATTTTAAAATTAAAAAAAAAAAAATTTTTTTTAAAAAGCCCAAAAAAAAATTTAAATTTTTTAAAAAAAAATTTTTTTTATAAAATTTTGGAAAAAAAAATTTTTTTCCCCTTTTTTTTTAAAAATTTTTAAATTTTTTTTTTTTTTTTTTTTTTAAATTTTTTTAAAAATTTTTTTTTAAAAATTTTTAAAAAAATTTTTTTTTTTTGGTTTTTTTTTTTTAAAAAAATTTTAAAATTTTTTTAAAAAAAATTTTTTGTTTAAAAATTAAAAATTTTTTTTTTAAAAAAAATTTTTTTTTTTTTTTTTAAAAAATTTTTTTTTTTTTTTAAATTTTTTTTTAAAAAAAAAAAAAAATTTTTTATTAAAAATTTTTTTTTAAAAACAAAAAATTTTTTTTTTTTTTTTAAAAATTAAAATTTTTTTTAAAAAAAAAAAAATTTTTTTTTTAAAAAAAAATTTTTAATTTAAATTTAAAATTTTTTCCAAAAAAAATTTTTTTTTTTTTTTTAAAAAAAATTTTTAAAAAAAAAAAAAAAATTTTTTTTGGGTTTTTTTAAAAAAAAAAAATTTTTTTTTTAAAATTTTTTAAAAAAAAATTTTTTTTTAAAAAAAAAATTTTTTTAAAAAATTTTTTTGTTTTTTTAAAAATTACTGGTTTAAAAATTTTTTTTTTAAAAAAAAAAAAAAATTTAAAATTTTTTTTTTTTTTTTTTTCCCGGGGTTTTTTAAAAATTTTAAAAAAATTTTTTTTAAATTTAATTAAAAATTAAAAAAATTTTTAAAAAAAAATTTTTTAAAAATTTTTTTAAAAAAAAATTTTTTTTTTTTAAAAAAAAAAGGGTTTAAAACAAAAAATTTTTTTTAAAGGGGAAAATTTTAAAAACATTTTTTTTTTTAATTTTTTTTAAATTTTTTTTTAAAAAAAATTTTTTTTTTTAAAAAAAAAAAAAAAATTTTTTTTTTTTTGGGGGGGAAAAAATTTTTAAAGGGGGGACTTTTTAATTTTTTAAAAATTTTTAAAAAAACCCAAAAAACCCCTTTTTTTTTTTTTAAAAAAAAAAAAAAAAATTTTTTTTTTTTAAAAAATTTTTTAAAAAATTTAAAATTTTTTTTTTGGGCAAAAATTTTTTTAAAAATTTTTTAAAAAAAAATTTTTTTTTTAAAAAATTTTTTTTTTTTTTTGGCCCCCCTTTTTTTATTTTTTTTAAAAAAAAAAATTTCTTGGGTTTTTTTTTTTTAAATTTTTGGGGGGGTTTTTTTATTTTCCTTTTAAAAATTTTTTAAAAAACCCCAAAAAAAAAAAGGTTTTTTTTAAAATTAAAAAACCTTTTTTTATTTTAACATAAGGAAAAAAAAAATGGGAATTTTAAAAAAAGGGGGAAAATTTCATTTTAATTTTTTTTTAAAAAAAAAAATTTTTTTAAAAAAAAAAACCAAAAAATTTGGGTTTTTAAAAAAAACCCCAAAAAATTTTTTTAAATTTTTTTTTCTTAAATTTTAAAAAATTTTTTAAAAAGTTTGGGGTTTTTTAATTTTGGGTATTTCCCAAAAAAAAAATTTTTTTTTTTTTTTTTTTAAAACCCTTTTTTTTAAATTGGGGGTTTTTTTTTTTTTTTTTGGTTTTGTATTTAAAAAAAATTTTTAAAATTTTTTTTTAAATTTTTTTTTTTAAATTTTTTGGTTTTTAAAATTTTTTTTTTTAAAAAAAAAAAAAATTTTTTTTAAAAAATTTTAAAAAAAAAAAGGGTTTTTTAAAAAAAATTTTTTTTTTAAAAAAAAAAACCCCAAAAAAAAAAAAAAAAAAAAATTTTTTAATTTAAAAAAACCCCAAAAAAAAAAAAAGGGGAAATTTTTTAAAAAAACCCCTTTTTTTAAACCCCCCAAATTTTTTTTTTTTTTTAAAAAATTTTTTTTTTTCCCCCTTTTTAAATTTTTAAAAAAAAAAAGGGGAAAAAACCCCCCCCCAAAAATTTTTTTACCCTTTTGGGGGGAAAAAAAAAATTTTTTAAAAAAAAAAATTTAAAACCCAAAAAAAAAATTTTAAAAATTTTTTTAAAAATTTTAAAAAAAAATTTTTTTTTTTGGGTTTTTTTTTTTTGGGGAAACAAATTTTTTTTTAAAAATTTTTTTTAAAGGGGGAAAAACCTTTTTTTCCCAAATTTTTAAAAAAAAGGGAAAAGGTTTTTTTTTTGTTTAAATTTAAAAAAAAAAAAAAAAAATTTTAAAAAAAAAAAAACCCAAATTTAAAAAAAAGGGTTTTTTTTTTTAAAAAATTTAAAAAAAAAAAAAAAAAATTTTTTTTAAAAAAAAATTTTTTTTAAAAAAAAAAAATTTTTTTTTAAAAAAATTTTTTTTTAAAAAAAAAAACCCCCCTTTTTGGGGAAAAAATTTTTAAAAAATTTTTTGTTTTTTAAAAAAAAAAAAATTTTTTTTTTTTTTTTTAAATTAAAAAAATTTTAAAATTTTTTGGGCCAAAAAAAAAAAATTTGGGGTTTTTTAAAAAAAAATTTTAAAAAGTATTTTTTTTTATAAAATTTAAAAAAAATTTTTGGGGGGTAATTTAAAAAAAAAAAAATTTAAAAAAAATTTTTTTTTTCTGGGAAAAAAAATTTTTTTATTAAAAAAAAAGGGTTTTTTTTTAAAAAAAAAAAGGGGGAAAAGGGGTTTCCTTTTGGGGGGGGTTTTTTTTTTAAAAAAAAAAAGGGTTTTTTTTTTTTAAATTTTTTTGGGGTTTTTTTTTCCCCGGGGGGAAAAAAAATAAAAAAAATTTTTAAATTTTTTAAATTTTTTTAAAAAAAATAAAAAAAAAAAACCCCCTTTTTTGGGGAAAAAAAAAAAAAATTTTTAAAAAAAATTTTTAAAAAAAAAATGTTTTGGGGAAAAAAAAAAATTTTTTTTAAAAAAAAAAAAATTTTAAAATTTTTTAAAAAATTAAAATTTTAAAAAAAATTTTTTTTTTTTTAAAAAAAAAGGGTTTTCCTCCCAAATTTCAAACTTTTTTTAAAAAAATTTTTTGGGGGGGAAATTTTTTTTTAAAAAAAAAAATTTAAATTTTTTTCATTTAAAAAAAATTGGGGGGGAAAAATTTTTTGGGGGGGGGCCCCCCCCCAACAAAAATAAAAAAGGGGTTTTCCAAATTTTTAAAAATTTTTTTTTCCCCCTTTTTTTAAAAAAAAGAAACCCCCCCAAAAAAAACCCCCTTTTTTTTAAAAAAAAATTTTTATAAAACCCCCCCCCCTTTCCTTTTTTAACAAAAATTTAAAGGGGGGAAAAACCTTTTTTCCCCAAAAACCCGGGGAAAAATTTAAATTTTTCCAAAAAAAAATTGGGGAAAAAAAAGGAAAAAAAGGGAAAAAGAAAAAAAATAAAAATTTTCCCCAAATTTTTTTTTTTTTAAAATTTTTTAAAAATTTTTTTTTAAAAAAAAACAAAAAAAAATTTTTTGGAAAAAGGGTTTTTTTTAAAAAAAAAATTTTTTTTTTTTTTTAATTTTAAAAAAAAAAAAATTTTTTTTTTAAAAAGGAAAAAAAAAAAAAAAATTTTTTTTTTGGGTTTTTTTTTTAAAAAAAGGGTTTTTTTTTTTTTAAAAAAAAAAAAAATTTTTTTAAAAAAAAAAAAAAAATAAAAATTAAAAAAAAGGGGTTTTTTTTTTTTTTTTTTTAATGTTTTTTAAAGGGGGTTTTTTTTTTTTTTTTAAAATTTTAAATTTTTTAAAATTTTTTAAAAAAATTTTTAAAAAAAAAATAAAAAAAAAAAAAATAAAAAAAAATAAAAAAAATTTAAAAAATTTTTAAAAGGGGGAAAAAAAAATTTTTTTTTGGCCCTTTTTTTTTTTTAAAATTTTTTTTTTAAAATAAATTTTTTAAAAAAAATTAAATTTTTAAAAAAAATTTTTTAAAAAAAAATAAAAATAAAAAAGGGGTTTTTTTAAAAAATTTTTTAAAAAAGGGGGGGGGAAAAAATTTAAAAAAAAATTTTTAAAATTTTTTTTTGGGTTTTTTTTTAAAAAAAAAACCCCCCGGGGGGGGGTTTTTTTAAAATTTTTTTTAAAAAATTTTTTTTTTAAATTTTTAAAAATTTTAAATTTTAAAAAAAAAAAATTTTAAAAAAGTTTTTAAAAAATTTTTTTTTGGAAAAATAAATTTTTTTTTGAAGGGGGGTTGGTTTTTTGGGTTTTTTTTTTCCCAAAAATTTTTTTTTTAAATTTAAAAAATTTTTTTTTTTAAATTTAAAAAATTTTTTTAAAAAAAAAATTTTTTTTAAAAAAAAACCAAAAAAATTTTTTTGGGCGAAAAAAAAATTTAAAAAAAAAATTTTGGCGGGGTTTTTGGGGAAAAAAAAGGGTTTTTTAGGACCGGGAAAAAAAATAAAAAAAAAATTTTTTTTTAAAAAAAATTTTTTTAAAAAAATTAAAAAAAATTTTTTTTAAAAAAAAATTTTTTTTTTAAAAAAAAATTTAAAAATTTTTTTAAAAATTTTAAAAATTTAAAAATTTTTTGGGGAAAAAAGGGTTTTTTTTTAAAAAAAAAAAAAAATTTTTTAAAAAAAAAAAATTAAAAAAAGGAAAATTTTGGAGGCCCAAAAGGGTTTTTAAAAAAAAAAAGATTTTTAAAAAATGGTTTTTTTTAAATTTGTTTTAAATTAAAAAAAATTTTTTAGGAATTTTCTTTAAAATTTTTTTAAAAAATTTTTCCCGGGGAAAAATTTTTTTAAAAAGGGGGGCCCCCAAAAATTTTTTTTTAAAAAAAATTTTCCCAAAATTTTTTTTTTTTTTTTTTTTTAAAATTTTTTTTAAAAAAAAAATTTTTTTTCCCAAAAAAAAAATTTTTTTTTTTTTTAAAATTTTTTTAAAAAATTTTTTTTTTTTAAAAATTTTTAAACCAAAAAAATTTTTTTTTTTTTTTTGGGGGGTTTTTGGGGAAAAAATTTTTTTTTTAAAATTTTTCAAAAAAGATTTCCCCTTTAAAAAAATTTTTTTTTTAAAAAATTTTTTTTTTTCCCTTTTTTTTCCCCCCTTTTTTTAAAAAAACCCGGGGAAAAAAAATTTTTTTTGGAAAAAACCCCCTTTTTTTTTTTCCCCCCCCCCAATTTTTTTAAATTTTTTTTTGAAATTTAAAAAAATCATTGTTCTTACCTTTCAAAAAATGCCGGAATTCTTTTTTGCTTGGGCGACCATGCATGCACTACTTTTTTGAAGAGTGTTTTCTTGAAAACGGCTAGCCTGACAAATTTAAAAAAATGCCTTTTTTAGGTCATTAATTACGCGGAATCAGAATTTCTAAAGAAACTGCAAAAATATGACGTTTAATAAAAATGTGAACAAATTAAATCGAGGCTTTCACCGTCGGTACGCCCCTGATTAAAGTGTTGATTTAGTAAAAATACAAAAAGTACCTACTATTAAATGCAATTTACATGCCCAAATTTAGATGGCTATCTGAAACAAAACCTATGTTCCGGTGCAATCTTTCTTTATAATTTAACATATGGAATCACCCCTAGAATAATTTAAAAGGTATTTCCGGACACCCTGTATATTTAAAACTATTACCGATAAAAAAAATGGTACATCACTCGATTCTACCTAAAATTCTACACAAAGTTGTTTAATTTTTTATCTTTACTAAAAATGCTAAAATTTTCAAATTTTAAATGTGCCACCAGATTTGATGTGGAATCCATCGAAAAGGCGTCAAGTTGTTTATTTTGTAATTTTGTACTAAATATATGTTGACCTGCGAACTTTTTTTTATTTAATAAACTAGGATTATTTTATGTAACAACGTTTGCCAACTCTGATTGGTATTGCTAATAAACTAAAATACTAAACGTAATAGTTACTAAAGTGTATTAAACTTTGTGTTAGACTTTTTATATTTTTATTTGTTACTTTAAATAAAATCCGATTTCCAAAACTATAGTCACTTTCAGTTCTTTCTAGTATAACCAACCTTTTTTCTTGTTTTGGGTTTTTCTCCGATAAGGTCAATTTCCACCCAGAGGTTTTAACCAGGTTTTTATCACCCCGGATAAAAAAGCTTTGAGTTTTGAGATTCACACCTGCGAGTCATGGATAAACTCATGCTTTTTCACCCGCCAAATTAGGATCGGTCCTAATTTTTCTCCATGGATGACACTTTTTTGCCAGAATTTCCGTTTTTTTTTTCGTTGGCAGCATAAAAAGTAATTTTCATTTAAATATGCATGGATATGATGTTTTACCCGTGTCCTTAAAAGAAACCAAGAATTAGCTTATGGATACAACTTATGCGTTACGGGTAAAACCTCTATAGTGAGAATAGGCCAATAGTGTTTTTATTTTTATTTTAGGATTTTTATTTTAAATTTCGGATTAAAAATCCTTGTTTGTATTAGTAATCTTTTAAGTAATCATTCCACAGTTAAATGATTGTACTGTACGTTGACCAATTAGAAAGTGGTCACGAGAAAATATATTTTAAAAAAGGAATTTCAATTATCGTTTTATTAATTATAGAAAAAAATATTGCAATTGCTTGTTTTAGTTATAAACATAATATTGCACTAAAAAATTAGTCTTAGTGCTTAATTTTGGTGTGTGAAACTTGCCTATTACAGACTAATACATCTTTTAGTCTACTGAATAGTCATACTTGAAAGCAGCTAAAAGTTATGGTTAAAAGTTTAACTAAAATTTACTAAAATTGGTTTAATGCAAATTTAAATAGTATAAAATCTGAGAAAAAATATGGTTTGCTTTGCTCATTAAGAAATAATTAAATAAATAAGAACAAACTGTAATTTATTATTGAGCAATTTTTTTAAATACTTCAAATTTTGCTTTAATTGAGTATGTGTCATATAATAATAAAACAATAACTAAGGTAAATTCTTTATATCATTTTTATAAATAAATAAATTCTTTGGGTCATTTTTTTTATACTTTTACTTTTGCTTTAATTTAGTATTGGCTCGGGAGAATCAAGGATTTCTACAATGGTTTTAAGGTACTAAAAAAACGGTTTTAAAAAATATTTTTTAAAAGGGCGCTTTTTAAATGTTAAACTTATATGCTAATACAAAAATTCTTGACAATAGACAACTTTATTTCAAGTTTATTGTGCATTGGCCCAAAGGTATTATTTTATTAAAATAATTGATTATTTTTATAAAAATTATTATTACAGGAAAATATGGTTGTTTATTTAAGTAATTAAAACATTTAGCAACAATAAGTACATTTAAGTAAATTACTTTTAATATAGCTCAATTTCTTATAAAATTTTGTGCGATGGAAAGTGTCTAGGAACAAAAAATAAAGGATAAGGATAGAGAGGGGCCATATCTCGACAATGGTAAGGCCCAAAAGTTTGGGAAAAACATTTTTATAAATAAAATGGGCAAGAAAAATGGCTGGAAATTATTTTAAAGTTCGTAATTCGACCGCCAGGGGGCGAAACTGCTATAAAGAAACATAAAATTTACCATATCTCGGAAAGTTGGACAACAGCTATAACTTTAAAAACATAATTATTATAAAGGAGGGGAAGGCTAATGCATTGTTCATTATTTACAGAATAATATCTTCGAAACCATTTAATCAATTTAAATGTTTTTAGACTCGTTTAAGAGATTATTTTATGGTTTTTTAATGGATAATTCTTGTTGACAAGTTTAGTTTCAAACACATAAACTAGAGGGCGTTATTTGCAGCGATTACACATTTTTTAATTTTTGAAAAAAAAAATAGAACGGTACTTTTTTCTTGACATATTTTCAATCATTATAAAATTAGCTTTATTTTTGTGAAAACCGCATAGCGATATTTCCATCAGATGTCTATTTATAGAAGAAAATTTTAAAAATTCAAGTACGTTAATCAAATCAACTTACCATAGCGAAAAAACAACGCATAGCTATGGTTACCAACGTAATTTAAATTACGATTCAACTTTTATTTTCCCCTAGGACAAAATTGTTATCACGTTGAGCCATTCTTTACACTTTATCTAGGTTTAGGGCTGGTTCAAAACTAGGTTTGAAGCAGCGTGTTTTAAGGCCAACGGGCCAACGGAACATGAGCAACTTAGTAAAACAATAATAACAATATACCAGAAGAAACACAAAACACTTAGAATAACTCAATGTCACAAATACCTTACAAATGTTCTATAGTTGTTCATCGTTTTCGATGCATTTATTTAATCCAATTTCGGTAGAAAAAACGCTGCTTTAATTTTAGCTCTGGACAGGCTTCTAATCGCATTTTGTATTCTTTCCATCATATTTCTCCTGGCTGCTGGTTTCTCTTCAAAAACTAGGTCTTTTAGTATACCCCATAGGTAAAAACCTAAACAAGTTAGATCCGGCGAACGCGCCGTCCAAATGCTGACGTACTTTATGGCTATAATGCGCCGGACACCATCAACTGAAACCACATATTCCTTCTTGTAGAAAAACGTTAAAAAAAATTAAAAACCTTGCTTCGTTAAGGGTTTGATCAAAAAAATGCAGGCCTATAATTTTTTTTTCCACGATTTGGATGTTTTACTTGCCTCATCCAAAGTGGGTTTTTCTCGGACCAATAATGCGTATTATGCAAATCAACACCTTCTCCGCTACTAAAAGTTGCTTCATCCCGAATCATATTTAACAACCAATGATTCAGTCTATTATCATAATCAGTACAATGAAGACATTTTATTTTTCTTAAAGAATCTTGTGGACAATTGTTTTTGGGACATTCAGATCGTTGGAAATTTTTCTTGTGCTTAAGGTAGAATTATAATGCACGTACGCCAAAACATTAATAATAATATCTTTGATGCGTGTTTTACGGATTCTTAAAGGTGCTTGAAGGGACAGCACGTTGCCAGTCTCCCGTAATTGCCTAGCCAATTTTAAAAATGCTTGTATTGTCGTGACGCCATTGCAGCACTTTCAAAACATTGAAAATAAATGAGTAACATATCATACGCTTTGACGTTAGTAAATGGCATATTAATAACAAAATAAATCTAAGGCACAGAAACTATTAATACTAAATTTTGACATTAACACTTAAATCTTGGACTTTCATTGTCTTCATTTGTTCTTTGTTACACAACGTTTCGGTTAGTGATGTATCTTTAACCGTTTTCAAGTGATAACTAAAAACTATTCTTAAAGCTACGACTTATATACTATCCCTTGTTCACCGAAGCTTGACCGACTTTTCACGGTTCAGCAACGGCTGCCAGATATTTGGAATATCAATGCTAGGCTTGCTTAATACCTTTTGGTTGTTTACAATTATTACAGCTTCTTTAAATCTTCTTTTCCAGTGGATTTCTTTATGAATAGTTTTTGCCTCCGACCATTGTATGCGGTGTTGTTTTAACCAAGCGTGTTCGGCAATCCCTGATTTTGACGTTTCACCTCATTCCGTATTTTTTTTGTGTTCTTTGACTCTAACTTCGAGTGGTCTTTTTGTTTCTCCGATGTATACCTCACCACATTCGCAGGGAATTTGGTAGATGCAGTCATAATTTGAAACATTGCTGTCTGGTCTTGTCTTAGTAAGAATGCTTCTTAGAGTAGTTTGTGATTTATATGCTGTTTTATTAATTTACTTATTCGCGATTCTGCGGATCTTTTCCGAAGTTTCTTTAATATATGGAATTGTCATAAATATTTGGTGATGTGGAGTCTCGTTTAGGTTAGAGTTTTTTGTCTTAATTTGATATTTTTCGATCGTTTCCTTTACCAGTCTCTCACTGCATCCGTTCTGCTTAAGATCCCTAGTTATATTACTTATTTCCTCTTGCAGGGATTGTATAGAATACGTATGTTGTTTCGTTTCGTTAAAGTGATTAGAATTCTGGTGTAAATATTGTCCAGTGTGGGTAGGTTTTCTGTATACTGAGGTTTATATATGTTCATTATTTCGTTTGACTAGAACGACGAAAATTCGGCCCTACCTTTTATCTGACAGCCGTTGCTGAACTGTGAAAAGTCGGCCAAGCTTCGGTAAACAAGGGATAGCATATAAGTCGTAGCTTTTAAGAATAGTTTTTAGTTATCACTTGAAAATGGTTGGAGATACATCACTAACCGAAACGTTGTGTAACAAATAACAAATAAAGGCAATGGAAGTCCAAGATTTTAGTGTTATTGAAACCATAACATTGTCTAACACTTTCAAATAAATTTTAACAATTGTTAAATCAGTAATAATTTAAATTTAGTTATTAAGTCGGTTATCATAGGTATGCGATGTTTTTTCGCTAAAGTTACTTGTTCCGATTAAAATACTTGAATTTTTAACATTTTCTTTTATAAATCCAGAGCGGATAAGGATATCGCGATTCCGTTTTTTCAAAAAAAGAAGCTAATTTTATGATGGTTAAAAATGTGTCAAGAAATAAGTACCGTTCCATTAATTTTTTTTCCAAAAATTATAAAAATGTGTAATCGCTGCAAATAACGCCCTCCAGTTCATGTGTTTTATACTTAATGTTTTAACAAGAGCTATCTAATAGAAGTCCGTAAAATAATAATTTAAACAAGAGAGATATTATTATGTAAATTATGAACAATGCATTAGCCTCGCCCCTTATTATGACAGATCAAAAAGATGTCACAAAGAAAACTGATGCAGAATCATCTAGGCTATCAAATAGGTTTTAAACTTATAGCTCGAGATTGCGTAAATTTTATGTTTCTTCATAGCAGTTACGCCTCCTGGCGGTAGAATAACAAACTTTAAAATAATTTCCAGGCATTTGTCTTGCCCATTTTGTTTATAAGAATTGTTTTCTCAAACTTCTGGCCTTACCATTGTCAAGATACGGCCGCTCGCTATCCTTAACCGGACCCCCTGTATAAGATATCAAAAATATATTGATTTTCTGCATTATAAAGTTAGAGGATAACAACGAGATCGGTTGCTCTGAAACAGGAACTTAAATTGAGGGTTATTTTCTCGGATTTACAATTTAGAGTTGGCAGTCTTTTAAATAAATAGAAAACCAATATCAGAAAAGCTTTTGTGCTTAGAAATGCAAAAAAGAAAATAATAAGTTTTACCATTAAAACAATTATTGAAAATTTACCGAAAACTTGTAAGTTCTTCTTGTAAGAATATAACCCAATTTTAATATTTCCCAATACTTTACCGTTACATGCAGCAACATATTATACTACAATACATTGTGTCAATTTAAAGTTCACCGCAACTTCGAAATTGCTTTATACAAGACCAAATTGAGCCAATTGGTGTTTGACTTGCCAAGCCATTAAACTAAATATATTAAGGGGTTAGGGATGTTAGAGGTCTACCATCATTTTAGGTTAAGAGTACATGCTGCGCTAAACTTTGGGCTTAAAGATATTTTATATACAGTGTGAGTTTTTTAACGTGTTAATATATAGGTAAAGTAGCCATTACTTTTTCCTTCAGAAAGCCCACAAAAAAGGCAATAGGAATCAGATCTAGTAACCGAGCAGGTCAGTTGACCCGAGTACCTCGATCAATCCACCTATTTTCAAATATTTGATCTAAATAAGTAAGTGCCTGCATCGCATAAATGGGGTGGACCCTGTCCTGCTAAAACCGTATGACAGAATTTATGAGCTGATTTAGTAAATAAGGTAAATAATCTCTTAAAAAAACTTCTGTTTACTTGTTGATGTAGATGTCGTTTAAAAAAATCCAGACCAATAATTGTTCTATTTCCGAAAATACCACACCTTATCCAGTGGGGATGATTTGACGCGCAGAAAGACATATTGTGTCTTTTTAACTTAACCAAAACAACCAACATAAATTAAAGAATAACTTTAAATTTTACCTGTTCACAATCATGGAAAGTGGCTTCATTAGAAACAATAACATTTCTCAAAAACTGGTCGTTTTACGTACTTTTTTGCGACCCAAGTGCAATAGTTACTACGATTTTTAAAAAGGGATAAAGGCTAAAAAGTTAATTTTTTCCGTCTTTTGTTAAATATCTCAAGAATATACTCCTAAAATTTGAAATCGATCAGAGCAGAACTCCCAAAGTTATTGACTAATTAGTCTTTTAAAAAACGTCTTCCCGTATCGAAAATATTAAAACTTTGAACGCGTTTATCTCGAAACTACTTTTTTAAAGACTGTGATCACTGCCATTAAAAAAATTCATTACCGATTAAGTTCAAACTTGGTACACATTTTTTCAATGTAATATACTCCCCCTCCGTTCCGTTTTGGATTTTTTTTACATTAAGAGGATTTTTTACCCCTAAAAAAGGCAAAATTTTTGTAAAAATTCGTAGTTTTTACTTTGAATGACCAAAAAATGTTAAAATTAAAAAAATTAGAAAACGTTGGGGGAAGGTTTTAATGATACTTTAACTAAATTATAATGATTTTGATTTCCGATAATTTTCAGCCGAGATACAGTGATCACCGTAAATCGTCTATTTTCAAAGACGCCGTGGGAGAAGCTCCCTCACCGGCTTGTTTATTAATATTTTTTCACAAAAAATTTAGAGAAAGTTATTGAAACCATACTTAATAATGTACAGAAGGTTTAAATAAATTTGCTCCAGCCATATTGCTTAAAAAATCATAAAGAAAGTGTTTTTTTCACGATTTAGCCTTTACCCCCTCCCTTCCTAAATTCTTGTGCGTAAAGCTCTTGGTAAAGCGTAATGTGTTAAGGATAAATCTTATACCTATGCAAATTAGCTATAACCGATTTTTGGCTCGTTTTAGCATGTTAAGCAAGCCAAGCTGATTTTTAATCCTTCAAATTCCATATGAGATTTCAGGATATTTGAAAACCTTTCTGCCCACACTATGGCAGTTTCACTATTCTTTCTACACTCCGTCAAAATTAACAACGTGCCAACTTTTACATTAAAATTCGCTTCCATGTTTTTTGTTAATAATTTTTTATTATAATTACCATCTCCAAACTCAATTTTAATCATAATTCCGTAACCGGTTTTTGCACACTGACCGAATTTTACGTAGATTCATAATTTAAAATAAAAAACATCATTTCATTTAAAATTTCAAAATTACCCCCCACCTTTCGAAGAGGGGTAAAGAAAAAAATGTTAAAAATAACTTTGAATATGTTCGGATTCCGTTGTTATTGCATGGTATCTTGGTAATTATTAGAGATACAGAATTGCGGTTTTCGCAAAGTGTCGCTACTTTGTGATGAAACAAAAAATAAAGTTTAAATTTTAAAAGTTCGATTTGTGGACTGTAAATAAAAAAATTAACTTTCATCCGACATAATATAATCATTTAAAAACATACAGGGTGTTTCATAAGAAAAATCATATATTTGGTTCATACCTCGAAAACATTAAATTTCTACACCACTGGATTATACTTAAAAATGCCTTCTAATATCAGTTCTTATTTTTGTTGTAAGTTACATACTTTATTGCGAACATTAGATCAATGTTTTATTAATCTACTCCAAAAGATAAACATTACTTCGGTAGGTACTGTAGAAATAAATAGGTTTTCAGTGTCATCAACTTCCTGGTAGCATGCATCTAAGTTACTAGCAGGCTTGCCAGGTGTACGATATTTACCGAACCGTTCGATATTTTAGCACTGTGTTCGGTGTTTGGTATAACAAAAATACCGAAGTATGGGCGGTTCGGTATTTTTTTTTCTGATAATTCTTTTCCCCAATAAACGATTGAACTGTCAGATTTTACGCAATCGATAATCGATGTTGCCGCTTCGTGAACGCGCTCATTATTTTCGAGCCATTTCGCGGATGGCAAAGCGTGCATGACGTTTTTCATCCATCTCTTTTTTACGCGCGAACGCATTGAACGCTGCGCGAGTGTAGGAGTAGAATGTTGTTATTCGAAGTTTTAGTCCGGGAGGCCACCCAAAAAACCAAGCCAATAAGAGATACGCATAAACCATTTTTTCACTTTGAACTATAGTCAATTCAAAGCTGCACTGCTGCCTCAGCTCAGCGATTTTAGGAAAAAAGGTATACAGTGTGTCCCAAATTGGTGGGGAATATATGGGGATCTTGGAAACCACGATAGATAGAAAATCGGTTAAATGGGGAAAGTTTTGGACAATTATGTTAGTAAGCTAATCCCGTTTACTACATGATATTATCTATTCAGGTTTTTGAGAAATTTTAAAAAACCTAAAACATGCATTTTCAAAATCGGCCATATTTTTTTATAAGTGAAAATTTTCAAATTGAAAAAACTTCTTCAAAGCAACTTTTGTAGAATATGACCGAGTAGTCAATTTTTATTTTCTACTTTCGGGTTTTTAGAATCATCATCAACTTTATTTTTTCATATGGACGCCATATTGGATTTTTCCCGCAGCCAAATAGTGCTTTTTATTCTATTTGAACAATGTATAACATGTTATAATTTAAGAGTTTATAACCTCATTTATTTCAAAAAAAAATATATTTTCTTAGTTCGCCTTGATTCCGGCGAACGTCAATTTTTTTTGTAAACAATAAAATATTGGTAATTGGCAAAAAAGATAAGCTAAACAGACATGTTACAGAAATGGGTTTCGCGATCATAGCTATAACGTTAATACCGTGTTACAACAAAACTACATGTAACAAGTTAATTGAAACAAGTGAAAACAAAAGCAATGAAAAGTGGCTAAACTAATATTCCTACTAAAAGGAAGATGTAAAATAACGACCTAAAATTGAAAATGTTGTCCATTTCTCTCAAAATATTAACGATACTTTTTTAAATAGTCCTAACTACCCTATGAATGGTTAAACTGGACTTAGGTATGTGGAATTCTCTGTCAACATCCCTGGCTGAAGATTTTGGATTTTCTTTAAAATGTTGGTTAACTGAGCATCTCGTTGTCGATTTTTTTTAACGTACTTCTTAGGTCGTGGTTTTTAAAACTTCCAGTTCAAGCAAATTGTAACCAGTTTTGAAAGTATGTTAGTTTAGGATGCTGCCTTTCAGGAAAATTGTCGAAATACGTTTGCGCAGCTATATTAACATTTCTATTGCTTTGAAATAACGTTGCAAATATCAATTTTTCTTTTAAAAATTAACCATTTACAAGTTGAAAATTTTAAAATCCGAGCTACTTATAATGACGCAGATGACATTTCCGAATAAGGCAATGAAAAATATTTTTTTGAAGTGATGAGGTTATAAACCTAAACTATAACATGTTATACATTGTTAAAAAGAAAAAAAGACTTTTGGCGGGAAAAAATCAATATGCGCCCATAAAAAAAAAGTTGATGTTAAAAAGAAACGTAGAAAATAAAATTGACTATGGTCATTTCTAAAAAGAGTTGCTAGAAAAGTTTTCAGATTTGAAAAAATTTTTATTAAAAAATATGGGATTTTGAAAATCATGTTTCAATTTTAAAATTTCTCAAAACCGAATAGATAAATGTAATAAACGCATTAGCTTACAACATAATTCCCAAAATTTCCCAATTATCCATTTTTACTACTGGTTTTCCAAATTCAAAAAAAAGGTTTTTGAAAATGCAGTTTTGGTTTTTTTAAAATTTCTCAAAAATAAAAGTAATATCATGTATTAAAGGGATTGCTTACTCATAATTTAAAACTTTTTTTAACCGATTTTTTCTATCGTGGTTTCCAAGATCCCCATACATTTCCCACCAATTTGGGACACACTGTATAATCAAAATTAATGGTCTAAGAAAACTAAGTAATTTTTTTTATAAAATTTCTTGTAGCTCTTTTAGTTTTAAGGTATTAACAATTTAAAGTTTAAACTAAAAAATAAAGGGTTACGAAAAACTGTATAAAATAAAAAAATATGCCTTTAAGTAAGCTCTGTGAAAAAGGTGATATACATATTTTTAATAAAATAAGTAATAAAGAAGGTATAAGCAAAAAAGTGATTAAAATTTTGCCATTAACAATATTTTTTGGTACAAGTAAGTATACCAGCTCCGATCTATCTAAAAATTAATTCCACATGTTCTATTCATTGAATGAAAAAAACTAATACACATGTGCTTCGAGGCAATGGGGGATAACCTGGTGGCACGGATATTTTATTTAATTTTTTGGTTCAATAACTGTACCCATTCCGATCTACTTAAAACTTTAACTAAAATAAAGTTTTAAGTTTATTTTATTGAAACAAAAATAAATAGTAAGTGCCTCCTCTATCTGGGTGTTATATACCTTTTTTTTTATCTTGGGACAGTCCACGAAGGCTGATGCCTAAGTACTAAAGTACCGTGGGTGTCTCAGTGTGGTGACAGGGGGTTTGTTCACACGGGACTTAAATTTTTTTGGGATTGGGAGGGGAAGGAAAAAAATTTTGCGGGCAGCAGGTTATATCTTGACACTCTAGGGATGAAGGAACGAAAAAAACCGGTTCGGGGCCTCTCTAACTGAACTGTAAAAGGATGCATAAATTGACTGTGTTTCTCTGTTGGAACTGCCAGAGAAGGGGAATTATACTGGCCAACTCCTCCGAGCGAAAATACCTATAGAAGAGCGACAGACCCCTGCTCGCGGTGGCAAAAGAGGAACCTTTCTGTGACGTTGGATCATTAATAAGACGCGGCTCTTTTTGAATGGAGTCAGAATCTGTTTGTAGGGGCCCATTCCCCAGACATGAGAACAATATTCAAAGGGGGTCTGTTTGGGGGGATAATACAATGTAAAATTGGAAAAGAAAATTTTTCTGGCTCAAGAGAAACCCCCAATTTTTTTTGAAGCTGCCGAAGCTATGGAAAAATGTTTTGTGCCAGTTGGTTTTTAAAAAAGTAACGCCGACAATATTAAATGACTCTTTGTTCTGAAAACTTGGCCGCTCATATGTAAGGGATGAGCATTTGGTTTTTTGCGACGGGAACGCTTTTTTTTCGGGGGCATTAAACTGAACAAGATTTTTGGCCCCCCAAAAATAAGTTTGGGTCTTGTGAAGAGATATCTGCTTTGACCTGCGCTTGTTTTCGAAATCAGGTTACAGGTAAGAAATTGAATACTGGTGGAGACTATCTCACAAAACTATAAAGGGGGGTTGTTGTGGAAGAGAAGATCGAATTTAAAAAAACAGCGTGGTAGCACTAGCCCGGGGCCCCCAGCATTAACTTGGTGACTGGGGAATGACCATCTACAAAAACGATATACGTCGTTTAAAAAAAAGGGGGGGAAGCCAAGAGCAAACTTAGGTGGAAAAAACCGAAGAAGGAAGTTTGTTAAAAGCCCATCATGCCAGACCTGATCGGTTTTGGTTGTCAAAAACGATCGGCCCAAAAACTCAAGGGACTTGTTTCAGTTGGGGAGACAAAGGAAGAAGATCAGCTGGGTTAAAATGTGATATTGTCTATCATAAAAGATCTATTTTTTCCCCAGATACTTTAAGTTTGGGAATTAATAATTTTTTTCCATTACTTTGCAAACAACTAAAAGAAGAATAATTTTTCTTTTTTTAGTTGGAAAAGGAGACTTTTGGATTTTTTTGGGGAGGGGTTACGTGCAGCTTTAATTTTCCCCCGGGAAAATGCCCGTTCGTAAGAGATTAAAAAGAGGCGAGTTAAGATGGGTGCAAGCTCGGGAGCATTTTTTTAAAGGTTGCTGGTATGCCATCCCCCCAGACGATTTTTATTTAAGAGAAAGAACCCCTTGATTTTTTTAACTTTAAAAATTATATCGGACATTTTAGGAAACAGGGACAACTGTTGGAAGGGAAGCCCAAGGGGGATCAACGAGGCAGCAAATTGTCTGGCAATGTTCGGCTCTTCCTTTGAAGGTAAAAACAATTCCTCTTCAGAGATTAGGGTGGAAAGAATTTGTGCAAAATTTTGACTAATATTTTGGGAAAGGCCCAAAAACTTTACTTCCATTTGAGCAAGAGAACTTTATCTTTATTCGATTGTTAAAATTGTCTTTTGCTTCTGAATGGTCTGATTTTACTGATTTCTCGCTTCGATCCAGCCTGTCTTTTCGGACGGGGTTTTTTAAAAAACTTTTTTTGGGTTAAATTTTTTAAAATCGGTTTTGTCGGATTTAGAAACCACGGTTTGTGATTTGGTTTGGGGTTTTTTTAGTGGGGGGGAAATTTAAGCCTAGTTAATTTTTTTTGTAATTTTTTAAAATCAGGTGGCAGGACCTTAAATTTTATTTTTATGCTACTTTATTAATAATTTATAAAACAGTTATCTTTAGAATAATCTTAAAAAATTTAATCACTTTTTAAAAAAGATTTAAAAAAAAAAATTATCTTAAAAATTTTTTTTTAAATTTTTATTTTATTTTTTACTATTTTAAAAATTAATCAAATTAAAGTTTAAACATTAATTCAACTGAAAAAAAAAAATTAACAAATTAACCATAAAAAACTTTTTTAATGTTAAAAATATGATTAAAATTTTCTCAAAATTAAACGGGTTTTAAACCTCTTTATTTTTTTTTAAAATTTTTTTAAATTAATAATAAAATATTTAAACTAGCTGTACACATATAGCTAAAATCGAAAAATTTGGTCCTCCGGGGATATAACACCCGCATTTATTATTTTTTTTTTAATAAAAAAAGTTAAATTTTGTTTGGTTAAAGTTTTAAGGGATCGCAATGGGTAAGTTATTGGACCAAAAAAAAAAAAAAATTCCATGCCCCAGGTTATCCCCCCCTCGAGGCACATGTGTATTTTTTTTTTCATTTAATGAAAGAAATTTAAATTAATTTTTTTATAAATGGGGGTGGATACTTGCTTGTACCAAGGAAAAAATTTTTAAGAGCGAAAAATTTTTTAAAAAAAACTTTTGGATATCTTCTCTTTTTAATTATTTTATTAAAAAAATTTTGGGATATAACCTTTTTATGACATTTTTTAACCCCTTAAATTTTGATTTTGAGTTTTGCTTTTTATTTTAGCAAATCGTTAATATCTTAAAAACCAAGGGGTAAAAAAAATTTTGTGAAAAAAAGACGTAGTTTAATTAGCCATTTTTTTAAAAATTTTTTTTTAAAATTAACAGTTTTCGAGTTATATTAAAACCGATTTTCCCTTTTTTTTAAAGGAAAAAAAAAAAACATTTTAACCCCCAAGCTGGGAAAAGTCCCCCTTTAAAACTATAGTTCATAGTAATAAAAAAAATGGTTTATGCGTATCTTTATTGGTTGGTTTTTTTTCGGGGGCCTTCCCCGGGCTATTGGTAAGTCATTCTTTCCCTCCCAAGTCGTACATGATCTTAAGGCGGCTCAAGGGTGGTAAACTCAACAAGGAGTGCTAGATTTTTACTATTTGTCCGCAGATATAGGTTATGTTTGGACGTCACCCGTTTGTCCATTTTGCCCAGAAAGTAGATTTATTTCATTAATTTTTGTTAAATATTTATCTTTTAAAAACTATTTTGGATATGCACTTACTATTAGAACTGTAATGTATAACATTTAAAAAAATTAAGACTTTATACTACTTGTAAACAAAACAAACAGGCAAACGAATTACGTCACAAATACCGATTTGACATTTAAATTGGCGTATATGGGCTTAAATGGGATCGAGCACTCCTTGTTAAGTTTATTACCCTTGGGCAGGCTAATTTATGTATACGATGTAATTTCAGTCTGACATTAGTGAGGAAAAATATAATTTCTATAAGTTAGGTTAGCTAGTATTATAGTACTTTGTAATTTAAGTCAATAATATAAATAAATAAAAAAAAAATTTTTGCTTATTGTATTTATTCAAAAAAGACCTGGCAACCCTGGTTCCTAGAGATTTAAAGAACTTTTATGTTCCAGTTTGGAAGAAATAAAGGATTAACTTAGTCTCGAAAGTACAAATAACTTAATTTTAACGCTAGTATATTTTTTTATTATTCGCATGTCACAGGATACCTTAAATAACAGAATGTTGGATTTATTTTCAAAATTATGTTGGTTAACAAGTTATACAGGGTGTCCCAGAAGTAATGGGACCCAGAGCAACAGCAGATTCCTTTGGTCGAAATTATGCAATTAACGTAAACTTGCCTTATCCCAAAGTTGATAATAACTAAGATACAGGATGTCAAGCTATTAATTTTGTTTTCGTTTTTTCGTTATAATTTCTTATCTAAGTGACATATCGATACAAAGTTAGAGATTTGGGGGTTTTTAAAGCGAGAAATTTAAATTCGTCCATACTTTTAATGTTGGTGGTAGAGGGCGCCAGCTACGCCCTACCTCACTTGTTTTATGGCATAACTTTTTTTAAGCTTATTATATTGACCTGTTTATTAAAAAAGAAGTTACTATAATTCCCTCTGCGTCAAAAATGAACACTTTATTTAAGTCTCTAGGAGCAACTGTTTTCGAGATAGATGCATTTTAACGGACCCCGCAATTTTTCCATCGAAAATGGTTTTTGGCCAATTGTTTTGAAACTTTGCAAAGTAATAGTTTTTAACACGCTGATCAAAAGTCTACACGGACACAAAACCAAAAAACCCCTCTAACCCCCAAAATAAGCCTTAAATGTCACTAGGGATTTGAAGAACTTTGAAGGTAATTTTGATCAGCGTGTTAAAAACTATTACTTTGCAAAGTTTGAAAACAATTAGACGCAAACCATTTTCCATAGGAAAATTGCGGGGTCCTTTAAAATGCATTTATCTCGAAAACAGTTGCTTCTAGGGACTTAAATGAGGTATACATTTTTGACGCATAAGTTATTATAGTACCTTCTTTTTTAATAAACAAGTCAATATACTTAGCTTAAAAAAAGTTATGCAATCTAAAACATGTAGGGTAGGCCGTAGCTGGCGCCCTCTACCAGCAACATCAAAAGTATGGACGAATTTGAATTACTTGCCTGAAAAAAACCCCAAATCCCCAATTTTGTACCGCTATGTCATTAACTTAAGAAATTATTACAAAAAAACAAAAAGAAAATTAAAAGTTTGACACCCTGTCTCCTAGTTATTATTAACTTTGGGATAAGGCAAGTTTACGTTAATTGCATTATTTTGACCCCAGGAATTTGCTGTTGCTCTGTGTCCCATTACTTCTGGGACACCCTGTATAGCCGCAATAATTGTTTTTAGTTGTAAACTTTTTCAGCTTTTTCTTTTAAACATCATAACAGGCCCCCTTCATAACAAATTTTTAAGGCCCATTAATTAATTTCGTTATATTTTAAAGTGTTTTGAATATAATTACAGGCAAAGAACTTTTGACATTTACGAAATTAAGGACTTAGTCTAAAAATTTAAAATTAATTTACCATTGTTTTTATACGTTATAATTATAGCTAATGAAAATCGCTTTTAAAGTGCTAACACGTTGATAAAGATGTTTTTAATACTAAAAGGGTTTTATAAATATAAATAGAATTTTAAAAGAATAATTAGAGAAAAACTGCAACATTACTGTTTTTTTAAATTTGGTACAACCCAATTTTTATAACGTACTTTAAAATAAACTTTTATTATTAAGTTTTATATTTTAAAGTTTTTTTCTTAAGTATATACCAACCAATGACATGTTTGACAATAAGTAAATTGGAAATATTTTTAAAAATGCAATTTTTAATTGTTTAAATATGTAGTAAAATACTTTCAATTATTTATTTCTAATGTGAAGATAAGTTTCCAGGAATATAAAAAAATAACAAAAAAGGATGAGAGTTTTTCTCCTATTATCGGGCACACCATACATATAAAAGTAATATCCAAAACGCTACTCAAAGAAAATTGCCTTAAATAAAAAAGAATTATAAAAACATAATTTGGTTTTGGCAATATCAAACTATTTTTAAATAAACATTGTAGATAATAGTCAAGTTGTAACAAAAAATATAATATATTTTTATATTTAACAAAATTGATTTTGTCATTATACAGGGTGTAAAAGTATGATGCTCACAATTTTAAGGGGCGATAGTGGAGCTCAAAACAAGTCAAAAAGATAATATGACATACATATGTGTCTAGACTTGACAGATTTTTGCCTAAACGATGTCAAAGTTAGAACTTTAGGAGCAATTATTATTTCTGAAGATCTTAACTATTGGAAACTTTCGTCTTAATCGCTTATCAGTAGATTCATTTGGTAATAAAATAAACTAAGTGTTAAATGTTTTAGTCTACGAATAAAAAAAGAACAAATAATTTTTTCCCACTTAAAAAGCTAAAAAACAATTGGCAACAAAGCTACCTAGAAGCGTGAAGTAAAGTCAGTTGTACATTGTGCTCACCGGCCCGGTAGCGGCCCGCGATATTATTGTTTGCTTTTAAATCGGGAAAATATGCCGATATGTTTTGAATTTACAACTGTAGTGCAAAATGTACCAAAGATTTTTAAAAACGGAATGTGTGAAAAGTGCTGCTTTAAAACATAATAATTTGTGTTCTTAAAATGGATATTTAGCCTATTCTTTTGGTAAGTGCCACTATTTTTTAATTACAAATAAAAACCAAACCATAATTATTTATTGTTTTTTACTTACATTAAATTTTACATCAAAATAAATTAAAAGACGTATTTTTTATTTTTTGTATGTAAATGAATACCTGCTTAAAAAAAGTGTAAGTATGCAACACCTCGCAAAAAACGATCGACGTCCCGACTCGCTGCGATGAAACGGGCGCGGTGTTGCCAACTTTTTAAACTTTAAAAGGCCATATTTTGAAAACTGTTAACTTTTGACTTATATGTTCTTGGCTTTTTTAACTTGTTTTGAGCTCCACTATCGCCCATTAAAATCTTGAGCATCATACTTTTTACACCCTGTATTATTATTTCCTTTCTTTTTGCCTAGGTTATCATTTTTAATAATTTTAATACTGATAATAAAAATCGGTTAGGATCTACAAAAACTGATCCTTAAAAAAGAGCAGCCTATACCTTGGCAGTCAGTAACTGGTTTACCATATTATCATATAACCCACCTAGTTTCTTTGAGTTTCCAATTATAATTTAAATCTATTAGTTTTTTTCTTATTACCAACCTTAAACTCTAACAATTATAAGTAACTACTTCCTTTGGTTGCTCAGACTACAGCTTGGTCTATGTGACATACTTTGCATATTCTAAGATAACAGAATGCCCACAATTACGCACCTTTTGGCATAACAGTTTAGCTAACTGAGATGGATTAAGGAATTTCTTTTCCACCTACCCTTGGAATTGCACCAGCTTTTTTGTTAATAATATATGTAAAATATCTTAACAAATACGAGCAAATTCAATGCTTTTTAAGACCAAATTATGACAATAGGACCTAAAAAATTTAAAACATAGACCGTGGCTTTTTAAATCCTGTGAGAAAACTAGAGTTTTAATAATCCAAGCCCACAAAAGTTTTTTTTAATTTTAGTGCTAAAAACTGATAATCTATTATTAAAGCAAGAAACCACTCGATTAACCATTGCATAAAAAATAAATTTATCTTTGGCTTGCCTGGTAGTAAATATTTTTGGTTATTTGTCAAAAGCATTAGTTAAAACTTATGTTCCTATTTGTTTCTACCCCAATCACTTTTCTTAGTTTGCTAGGTAATGCAAAAATTATAAACAAAAAGAATGAATTCTGTTTCAGATCGCCGCGCCGTTCTAGACATATTTAAAGCTCTTGACTTAATACGCTATTAAACAATTTCTACAGTTCCGTACCCGAACTCTGTTATTGACTTTCCAGTTTCTTTTCTAATTGACATACAGTGTCTTTCAAAAGTTTCGGAACTGCGTTGTGTTTCGCAAATGGCAAAAAAATGTAAAAATTACTACTGACATTAGGAAATTTAAGTAACTGTGGTACGCTAAATTTATTGCAATAAATATATTTTGGGCTGTGTATTTGAAAGAAAAACAAAGATGCTCACTTAACCATAATTAGTGTACATTTGGTAACACTGCAGATATTATAACTGAATCGAGCGTATCCTAAAACCGCTATATAGTAATTTTTACATTTTATTTTGTGCCATTTGGGATATACCAGGTAGTTTTAGTATTTTAAAATGAAAGTGTTAAGTGAAAAAAATGTATTTTTAGTTTCATAATCTAAAAAAAAGTATAAATATTGTGGTGACGTACATTTTTTTACAATTATATTTAATAAGGTGTCCCTTGGGGCGCCATGGAACATAATAATTTTCATTTAATTTGGCCTAAATTAGGCCCTCCTTAATAGAAACAACACTGACAAAGGGTCTCACCAAGTTTCATATAAAATCTGCACTGGTGTAGTTGTTGACATTAGAGCTTTTATTATGTTGCTGGTTGTTGGAAATATTATTTGGCCAATTATTATACTCTTAGCTGTATTCGTTTTTGCAAAAAGGGTTACAACCCCTAACTTCAAAATTGATTTTCTACAAAACTGTGATGGATATTTGAATGAAACCAAAGCGACATGGAAGCTAATATTTGGTATTTCATTTTATAAGTTTTCAATCAATTATAAGCCAGAAAACCAATATGTAAAAAAAATTAAGGGTGGTTTTTTTCAGGCTAGTTCTTGAGATACACCAGCCAAAAAACTTACGTATTATCAATAAGTATTCAACTATAACTTATATCATTAACATGAATGTGCGACTGGTGGAACTTCTTGAATAATAATAATAATAATGAATTTCTATGTAGGTAGGCACATAGTGTATTTAGTCCATTCAAAACGCGGGTCCTGGGTGCCCAATTTCGCTGCAAGTAAAAACTACCTTTAGGGTAGCTCGGAAATTCTGGCATCGCCCCTAAAAATGCAAAAACGGCCTTATTAGGAGTGGTTTTTATAAAAGTCTATGAATATGTTTTTAGGTACCTAAACAAACTCTTAGGGAACGTTTTTTCGGTCGCTGTTCGAAATTGGGGGTTCCAAAACTTTTGAACTCCAGCGTCACCCCTAAAAGAGCAAAAAACACCCTCTCTAGGGTTTTTTTTAGAATAATCCAATAAAATTTTTGGAAATTATTTAATGTTCAGACAATTAATTGGAAGTTAAACAACCAACAATCATGCTAAATATATCGTACAATAAAAAAAATGCATACAAAAAAATGTTTGCTTTTTGCCTTAAATTTGGATAAATAGCCATTTTACGACCAAACAAAATATTTCTCTTTGCTAATGGATTATAAGTAGCCCCGTACCCCTTTTGGGGATCCAATTCAAATCAAAATTACAACAATTAGTTAGGAATGATTACTGTTGCATACTAATAATACTTTTTCGTAAGGCATTTTTTTGGTATAATAAAGAAAACTACAAAAGAAACGCTTTAAACTCATTGTTTTACTTTTAATTGGAACTGGATATTATCTAAGCCCCCAAAAAGGGTACAAGGGGTACTTATAATTCCTTAGGTGGAGGGGAAATATTCTTTTTTAGTAGTAAAATGAATATTTGTCCAAAATTTTAGACAAAAACAAAACATTTTTTGTTTGCATTTTTTAAAGTACGATAGTTTAGGGATGATTGGTGGTTGTTTTACCTCCAATAAATTACCCTAAAATTTAAGTTAGGCTTAAATTAATAAAACGTTATGAATAATTTAAATTTTTATTAATGTTTAAAAATGTGTATAGATTTTTCATAATATTATTCTTACAAAACTTCTAAAACGGAGTTTAAGGGTTTCGGGACCCCCAAATTCGTAATCAGCGACCCAAAAAACGTTTCCTAAGAGTTTTTTTTAGGTGCCTAAAGAACATATTCATAGACTTTTATAAAAACAACCCATAAAAAGGATGTTTTTAGGCGTGATGCCAGAATTTTCAAGCTGCGCGACCCCGAAATTCGGAATCAGCTATCCAAAAAACTTAGCTTGTAGGTAGTCTTTACTTGTAGCAAATGGGACACCCAGGACCCGATTTTT
>JAHBCN010008614.1:0-38065 GCA_019359885.1 Listronotus oregonensis | reverse complement strand
TTTTATTCTAAAAAGTTGTATAAAAATACAGATATAGACCCATTAAGGGGATGGCAGCCGGGCTGCTGGGATGCGGCCTCCCCATGGGCGACATAATTTTTTTTATGTAACTATAAAATCATAATAATATGCCACAAGTGTATTAATATTAAATTAATTCTATTACAAAATTTGTACATACTCCTTGTTATTGGTTTTAAAGAAAATTAAAATGGCAATAAAAACATTTAAAGCGATATATCCCTTATGGTTAGTTTTGATTAGTGCAGGTTAGTGCAGGTTAGTATAGGTAGTAAAGTAAAACAACGTAACAATTATATAGCAAATTTTATTAATTATTTATATGTTAATGACAAATAGAAGTATTGGAGCATTAAATTCTCTTAAGAGTGTTTAGTATGAATTTGCAAACAAATAAAATAGATATAATAATCATTGTTTATTTAGTTTTCTTTTGCTTTCGCGCAATTAACCGATATACCGAGGGTCACCTGTGTACAATCAGTGCAGTCATATGGTAGTGTTTTAACACTTAAAAAAAAATTTTTTTTTTCGGAAAAAAACTGTTTTTTTCCGTTTTTTTTCCCAAAAAAGATTAGAAAAAATCCAAAATATGGAAAAATTCTAGTTCCAATTAAATTTTAATCTTTCTTAACAAAATGTTTACAAAAGTGAACAAAACATTATCAAACACTGTAAAATAAGTAAAGCATAACATAAACAACAACCCAAAAAATTAAAAACGAAGTTTTAATAAATAAAAACGTAATAAAACATATAAACACACCTAAAACTCATTCAAAGTTTTCGTTATAATCAGCCTCAGAACTCTCACTATCAAAACTTTTTTCGTCTGATCAATCTTCGGATCGATCAGGTACATACTGCCAAACTAATTTGTCGTCATTGTCATAATTAACTTCTAAAGAAGTGGGTCCTACCAGCCGGTAATAAAGACAATTCTTGATGGAACAATTTTTTTTTTATCAACTTTGTCATTTAAAAGATAAAGGTTGCTTCTTAAAGCGACCAGCTTTTCCACCCTTTTATCTAACAGTCTATTTCGTTTTTGCGTGTAAATTAAATGAAATGTAGACCAATTTATTTTGGAGGCTGACGATAATGGAATCAATTGTAGTAACCGGGACGCTATTGGTTGCAATGATTGTTTTTCACAAAGACCTTGCCATCATGCCACTGATGTCTAGGCTTACAGCAAAACTCAAATCTTTTTGACAGTTGTTGGAGCAATGTATTTGAAGTACTGCTATTTAACACAGTAGAATATGTATTTAGACAATTAATTGTTTGGGGTCACAGAATTTTCAGATGGGTCGCGGGACGCCACATGCCGCGGAAACAAGAACAATACTAAGTAATTAAAATATATTGTCGCATTACATTGGCAGGTTGGCAATATGACTGGAAATTTATTCAAACCGATACAAAAAACAATCCTAATAAATATTCATCAAAAATCACCTTAAAGATTTATTAATGTAACTAATAAGAACAATAAAAAACTTTATTTTTCCTAATTGATCTGGTTTTTTTTGGGAAAAAAACCGGTTTTTTTTTTTTTTTCCAGATTTGAAAAAAAAACGGTTTTTTTAAAAAACTAATCGTGGGAAAAAACTGCTCTTTCCAGCGACACACACACAATGTGATCGGGACACCGAAAGGAGTCAAGCCTGCCGAAGTCTCCCCTTAAATTAGGGAGGAGTTTTCTCCTAGGTAGGTAGGTAGGTTTAAAGTGAGTGGGTATAACACCCTTTCACCGCGACCGGTCTATTGTGGCTCACACCTTTTTATATTTCTCCCACCAGGTCCCGACTCCTAATAAATCTGATGATCCCGTTGGGGGAGAGATTTTCACCTCCCCGGCAACAAGGTTTTTTTTTGGAAGGGGCGACGATTTAGTGTCCTTTTTTTTAAAAAAGATTAGGTTTTTTGGTTTTCACTTTTTTAAAAAGGGGTTTTTTGGGGATTTGGAAAAAAATTTTTTTAATCCTCACCCAAATCACCTTTTTTAAAAAAAAAACCTTAAAAACAAATTTTTTAAAATTTTTTTAAACTTTTATTAATTATTAAGACCTTAATTTTCCCTTTTAAAAAAAATTTTTTTTTTAGTCCAAAAATTTAATTTCCGTTAAAAAATCCCTGGGTTTGTTTGGCAGCAAAAATTTCAAAACCCCCTAAGGTGCTGTGGTTGGCGTAAATTGTAGCACGTGTACCCTCTGAATAACCCCATATATCTACCTTTCTTTGACCTTATATACTAATAGCTGTGTGGAGCCGGTGGTCGATAGAATGATATTTGATAAGAACACAGGATATGTCTTTGTGTATGTTATTTACTTATTAACAAGAAATGAATAAAGATCATTTCTAAAGTGTTTTTATTAAAGAAGTTTGTAGAATGCATATAGTAAGCCAGGAATAAAACAGTGTACACTTTTTTTTAAAGAAAATCAAGGTCCAATTAATGAAAGTAATAAATTGTTTTCCTTACTTAACAACTTCTCTACTTTGTGAGGAATTCTCTAATACCGAAATAAAACTTTTAATCCCCACTCCAAATAAAACATCGCTTAAAATAAAAGATAATACAGCCCCTTCATTATGGGTTTGAAAATGCTTTAAATTTATTGCTTTCCTGGATTTTTCCTGATTAAGTGCGTTTTCACTTGGCGCTTTTCATCATCCCTCGAATGTTTCCTCCTTATCAAGGAGTGGTCCTTTTCAAATAGAGATTAGTACAGATTAAATCGAAATAAAGGGGTGCATAGAAATTAGTTTTCTAATCATGGAATGGGGTGATTGACAGTATATGTGTTGGCCTTTTTGTGCTTGATCATTATAAAGGTGTGCATACACGATAAAATAATAGTATGTGTCAGTAGATGAACAATTGATCGGGAATTTTTGGTATTCGAGTATTTTCATACTTTAAAAAAATTATTTAAGATAGTACTTGAAACCAGGGACTTGCAGTAGTATTTGAATACAAATTCTAGTACTTGAATACTATTTCTTGTATTCGAACACTAGTTCTAGTACTCAATACCTAATTAAAATTAAATATTGTTTTGAATTCAGAGCCGGTGCTCATTCCTCCAATAAATTTTATAACAATGATAATGATAATAATAAGCAGTTTTAGTTCTCAATTAAGCCGTAAGTAATTGTAATTTAATTAAAATTAAAAAAACTCTGTAATAAATCAGGATTCTATTATAGAATCAACGCAAAGATAACGCACTTATAAAAATATAGTATATTTAAAATGTATCTGCAATTTTTTAGCCATTTTATAGATAACAATTGGAGGGGAATTTTTGGTATTCGAGTACTTTAGTAATTTAAAATATTATTTAAGTTAGTACTCTAGTCCATTAGTATTCGAATACTCATATCTAGTATTCGAATTACTAATACTATTATTCGAACGCTAATTCTAGTATTTGAATACTAATTCTAGTATTCGAATACTTCCTATTTTAGTACTCGGATACTTAATTAAACTCGAATACTGTTTTGAATTAAGCGCCGATGCTCATTTCTCCAATAAATTTCTAACTAGTAATGATTAGATCACGTTAGTAATCTTAAGTGAGCAATGTTTAGGGTTCATTAAAGCCTAAAGTAATTGTAATTTAATCAAAATTAGAGAAAAACGTATAATAAATCAGGATTCCATTATAGAATTAACGCAAAAGCTGTAAGCACTTATAAAAACTTAAACTATCTTCTTTGATAACCAAAAAAGTGTTTTTTAGGATTATATGAGGGGTTTTTCTAAAATGACAGAAAAAGAAATAAATAAGGTTTTATAAGTAATTTCTAAATATTAAACTACTAGTAAGTTTTCACTTCTCTCGCCATTTTGCCACTATGTCAATACTTTAAATTAAGTATTAAGATCTTACAAAAAAAAAAACAAACAACAGTTTTTTAAATAAAAATCAACATGATATATTACAATATTTAAAAGTCATGTTACAGAGATGTGATTATAATATACTGGAATTTTTTTATTTGAATACTTGTGCATCGGAATAGAATATCCAAGTATCTACAGTACTCGAGATCTTCATTCGAATACTTGTATATGCGAATACCGTTTTCAAATACTCAAGTACTCGAATTCTCCATTCAAATAGTTATTTATCCAAATACTGCATTTACACCGGCACACACACAAAGAAGTTGTCTGATGTCAGGATCCCACCATGGTATATTTTAGTATTTTGAATTGCTAAGTCCGAATCCGGGGTTCATTTGACACAATCCCGCCATAGTCAAGGTCATTTTCTTTTAAGGTCAAATTAAAAAAACCAACGTTTTTTAATCTCATGATCCCACCATAGTATATTTCAGTGTTTTGGGTCACTGAACCCGATTCCGTACGTTTTGCCCCATCACGTCAGAATTATGGTCATTTCAAGGTCTAATTGGGAAAAAACCGTTTAGGCTGAGAAAACGACCGTACTGTGTATTTTGGGTCGTTAATTTAAAGAAGGCTGCTTGGTAGAATTTTCGAGATATTGCTAAAACCTTTTAGGCAATATGGTTAGAACTTTCGGCGTTTGAGATGTTTGATGAATCTCAAACTCAATTTTCTAGATTCCCATCCAGAAAATTTAGGGGATTATAGCGAGGAGCCAGATGAGATTTTCAAGCAGGATATGAAGGAAGTTGTATTTAGGTGGCTGGTTACTTTAAAAAGATACTGAGGGTAAAAGAGATTTTAAAAGGGTTACAAATCCACTGCATATATCATTTTAAAACGTTACTTGCAAAAGAGGGGATAAACAGTTTTGCCAACTGCTAATAATGATGAAAAATAAATTATATTCGGATTCAGCGACCCAAAATACATATAGGTACGGCAATTTTCTCGGCCCAAACAGTTTTTCTTATAATTTGACCTGGAAATGACCTTGAATCTGAGATGATGAAATAAAAATCAGTAAAAATTGTTTAATTATTACATTCCAATATTTTGCTTTAGCTATTGTTTTAATGGCAATGTTAATATAACTTTGTAAACTAAAGACTATACGAACTTTGACAAGTAACTTACATGTAGTCTGATAGTATGAACACAATAGGTACGTGACACGTAAAATGCGACGTTGTTATTAATAGCTGTTATATTATTAAATGTGCTCCTAACATGGTTAATTTTTTTTTAGTCAAAAACAGCCGTATACTTTCTTAAACAATTTGGCGTTTCGTTTCGGGGAGTTGCAAACTTCCGCGCAAGTTAAATAAGATTTGACGGCAGTTCAATCCTTTTCTTGCATAAAAAACCGATCGGTGCATTTGGATCTCGATGCTTTTATTTCATACAAGATAATATTTACTATCGTAACAAAACGCAAACACACTTTTCGAAAGACAAAAATTGAATGTAAAATTATGCTTATGGTAAAAAATTTCGTACTTCTCGTAAAACTTGTTAATGTTACCTTCATAACGTGACATTAATGTATTGTCCTTTTATACAAATTATAAATTTATAAAATATTGTATGACCCTAAATACAAACAAACAATTAAAATTGTGGTTACTATTTACTTTCTTGCCCTCGACATGTTTGATAGTTTCTTGGGTACGAGAGCGCTGATCCACAAAGTAAGTTTTTTTGACAACGTTTCATTTCCGCAATATCCAATAATAAACATGATAATTAAATTAATCTCATTTTCAGTATATTGCCCTTCTTTTATCACCGAAATGGTAATATTTACACTAAACTATCATACCATATTTAAAATTTACCAGAAATTGTCGTGTTTGAAATGTTTCTTCTTCTTCTTTCCTGGGAGCCGTCTTAATTCTCTACCGAGCGCAGCCTCTTGCGCTTTTTGTGCCTAATCTCCCATTATCTTTTATACCAATCCTCCCATTAGTCTTGTTCCTTCTACAAGTCTGTATAACCTCGAGACTGGTTGGTTGATATATTCCTATGGGCTTATTTCAGTTGCCCAAATCATGCCTGTCTTTTGTGATTCAATGCTTCACATTCGCACAGGATATGGTGGGCTGTTTCTTTCCCCTCGTCGAACGTTTTGCAATTTGGGTCCCCATTATATAAGCCTATCTTGTTTAGGTGTCCTCTTAGTTTATCGTGACCTGATAGCAACCCTACTACTTTGTCTTAGTAGTTCTTCTTTCGTTCTTTTGGATGGGCCCCTTAGAAGCTTTTTCCATGTCTAATTCTACTGAGGTTTTCCCAGTATTCCTCGTGTTTGTTTCGGATCCATTCTCTGGTTTGCCCTTGTGCTGTGGTTTTGGTCACTCCAAGGGCAGGTTCTGGTCCAAAGTATGATGTGGATGATCCATGTCTCGTTAGCTCATCCGAGTTTTCGTTCCCTTCTATTCCCGAATGTCCTGGTACCCACAAGAAAGTTACTCTGTAGCGTTCCCCGGGACTTCCAGTTCTTTTTGGCATTCCCATGTCAGCTTGGACGTTACCTTGGGGTTTACTAGAGCCCCCAGTGACGTTCGACTGTTTGTTATTCTGCAGATCCGCTTTTAATAAGCCCTCCTGTTATTTTCTTTAGCACAGTGCAGTAAAGCATAAATTTCCGTTTGAAATACCGAATTGTGTGTTTCTAGTGGAATGGAGAATTGTGAATTCCTCATTTCACTGTACACGCCCTCTTTAGTTCCCTGCTCGGTTTTGGAACCATCCGTATACCAGATGGTGTCTTCAACCGTGCCGGGGAGATCGGGTGCCTGCCACTCACTTCGATCTGAAATTTTTACCTCGAAGTTTTTGTTGAATGAGTATTGGGGAATCATCTGGTCTGTTCCCTCGTCCAGGATGTTGCCGCTAACCTGACTTTTTATGTTGTTGTGTCCGAAACTAGCGTAAACACCAGTTGGTTTCTGTTGCAGTCGGAAGTAGCTCATTCTTGCCTCTCCCATCACTATAAGGTTAAGTGGTGGAAGGTCTAAGAGACACTCCATGGCTGCTGTTGGGGTTGTTTTAATTGCTCCTGTTATAGCTAAACAAGCAAGTCTCTGTACTTTGGCCAGTTCTGTAAGAGCAGTTTTCTGTCGCACTTTTGTCCACCATACTAGTGATGCGTATGTTATTATAGGACTCACCACCATGGTGTATATCCAATGAACCATGTTTGGTTTAAGGCCCTATGTTTTCCCATGAGCGCGTCTGATAAACATAAGAGTCATCAAGAGTCATTGAATTGTTTTATTAGGTCTAGTGGTAAAAATACAAAACTCTTAAAATCATTTCAATGGAATTTAAATTTAAGCAGATGATGTAAAATTTAATATTACACAATAAAACGCAGTAAACTAGATAATATATGTTTATATTAAATAAGTTTAAATAGTCTCTGATAATTTCGTTAAAAAACCACCAATGCTGTGCAATACATATATACAAATATATCGAAGACGAAAAACCACCAATGTTGTACAATACATATACAAATATTTTGAAAACGAAAAGTTGCCGAAAAAAAAACTGAGCTCAGATTTGTAATCAAAACCCCAAAAAACCCCTTGTTGCAAGAAAAAACTTCAAAATAGGCAAAGGTAAAAAAAGTAAAAAAATATTTCGGCTATTGATACAATGATCGTTAACTTTTATACAGGGTGTCCTATTTTCGTGTGTTTTACGGGGTTTCTCGCTTATGAGTGAAGTTACAAAGATGCGGTTTTCGCGACACCGTGCTACTTTTTTGTCAAACGAAAGATGCAGCAAACATTAAACATTTAAAAAAGTGCAACTTTGGCTAATATCTCAAAGAAAGTAAATCCCAGAAAAATTTCAAGTACGCCACTGTATTCTGCGTAAAAAGTTCTTATAAGGGCCCGTTTTTATCTTTTCGATAAGTTATCAGATACCTATGATACGAGGGGTAACCGAAAATACAACTTTTTTAAAATCACCCTATAGCGAAGAAACTAAGGGGGCTAGGACAAATCTGTTTGCGGCATCTTTCGTTTGACAAAAAAGTAGCATGGTGTCGCGAAAACGCATCTTTGTAACTTCACTCATAAGCGAGAACCCGTAAAACACACGAAAATAGGACACCCTGTACATAGTAACAAAGAGTTATGGAGGTCCGGACCTGACCATACTATTTACTGCGCAAGATCCAAAAGGCCTTTTTCCCTATACTCATTACCCTTTTTTCCCTGCATGCGTGAATGAAAATGTTCTTTAGTACAGGCCTTTCATTAACTTTAAAACTTCCTTGGATTTTTAGGTTACTCGCACATTTTTACTTTTATTAGACATTCTTAGTGTAGACCAACACAAATTTTATAATATTTAACTTTATCTACTTGACTTTTTAAGGGTTCTTAAATCATAACTGTTTGTTGTTTGCAAAAATTATTTATAGACAAAAAAAAACAGAATATTGATTTTTATTTGGTCTGTAAATTTTAATTGGTACATCGTTATTCGTATTTCTGATAAAGTAAAACTGATCAAATTTTCTTGTTTTTAAGGAAAGTTTTTAAATAACAAAGCGAAACAAAAACAAATCAACTGTAAAAACACATCATTATGTTTTTTCTTTTAAACTACTAACTTTTTTTAAAAACATAAGGCGTGTTGTTAAATTCATCGATGAATCGTGCGCACTAATCGCTGTTTCATCAAGCCGTTTTTAAATTAAATGGTGGAAAAGCGCTAAAGAAAGATGGCCGTTGTTTTAGTAGTATATGGACAAGGATAAAACTAGCGGTAATCTAGTGTGACGTCACGATATATTTCAGCGCTAAACCATCTGATGAATTTAACAACACGCCTATACTTTTGTAATTATTACTTAAGAAAAAAATACGTTTTTAACATCACGTGCGTTGCTATTTAGATTTTTATTATTGCCGAGAAAAAAAAAAAAATTCTAGGGCGTCTTCCAACTCGAAGCAAAAAATGAATATATAAGTTAATACGATTTTAATGTCTGTGATAAAAGTCTAATTCGGACCGATGGGTACTAAAACGTTCTTGAAATTAGGGCTACTTAGATTATGTTTCATGGACATTTTAATAATTCAATCTATCAGAAATATCCACAGAAATGATTAAATGTGATAGTTACACATATAGGTGCAATGCAAACTTTAACACATTTGTCCAGAAATTTATCAACTAGGAAAAAAAATTTATTGAGTATAAAATAAAAAAATATAAAACTAAGAGATATCAAAATTGTAATATTATGTAAGAGTGGTTCCTTTTATCATTCGTATAAGTAGGATTGGTTTGTAGGGTATTAATTTCTTCGAATCAACAGTATTCACACGATCTTAAAGGCTAGTCGAGAAGTGTGTTTCCTGCGAAAAATAGTCAGAAGGCTTCGAAAAATATGACTGATAGCTCATTCGATGCGGAAGGCAAATCTGAGAAAGGCATCCGACAATAAAATTGCAATTGTTATTAACAAAAACTAAATAATAAAATAAGCCATTTCGATTTTTGATAATAACTTAAAAACCATAAAAAATAGCGGAATTGCAAAAAAGATCCTTGAAGAGAAGGAAATTTCCGATAAAAAAGTCCTAACTTTCGGAGTTCTAGCTCCATTACTTATAATTTTAATTTAACGCTAAAAATGGGCCTCCACGCAATATTTTTGGTTGAGCGCTCGGCGTCAAAACCGAGTACGTCACACTAAATAATTTTTTTAAGGTATTAAATATTAATGGAAAAAATGTAAACAATTATGGTGTATTAAGAACACTTCAAAGAAATTCTTTCCGTTACAAATTTAACTTAAAGTTAATTTTTCAACAAGTTAGACAATTGTTAGTTATCAAAATTGTTTCGAAATTTCGTCTTTATAGTACATTAAAAAAAAATGTTTAAATAATGTTGTGGAGCCTTCTTTTTTTTTATTTTAAAAAATGTAATACTTTGTTTATAATAATTTTATAACACACAATGTTACTATACACATTATAAACAAATGATTAAATTTTTTAAAACTTTTATGGCGTTATCTTGTTAGGTATGTATACAAAAAGTGCTTCAGGAAGCAAGAAATTTACAAGACAATTATTTGGGCATTTTTTTAATGGACAATGAGGACGAAAGTTTAAAATTTGTTAATTGACATTTGTCTAACTTGCTGAAAAATTTACCACGAAAATAAATTCTTTGAAGTGTTCTGAATACACCATAATTTAAAAAAAAAAATTCAATCAAAATATATACTATAAAAAAATTATTCAGTGTGACGTACTCGGTTTTGACGCCGAGCGCGCAACCAAAAATGAAGCGAGGAGGCCCATTTTTAGCGTTAAATTAAAATTATAAATAATGGAAATAGAACTCGAGAGTTGGAACTTTTTTATCGGAAATTTTCTCCTCTTCAATGATCTTTTTTGCAATTTGCGCTATCTCTTATGGTTTTTGAGGTAGCATCAAAAATCGAAAGGGCTTTTTTACTACGTTTTTTGTTAATAACAATTGCAATTTTTATTGGCAGAAAAAATCCTCAAAACGACTTTCTCAGATTTGCATTCCGCGTCGAATGAGCTAATATTTTTCAATTAACTATTTTTCGGGAAACAAAATTCAGACTAGCCAAAAAAGGGGAAAGGTATTCCCCATGTTAGTCCTAGTTAGTTTTTTTAATCACTTTTATAAGTAGGGTTTTTTTTTTTTTTAATAATGTAGCGTTAGATAATTTCTTTGAATCAACAGAATTAACAAGTACCTAAGCCAAAAAATGTTATGGTTCGTTTAGGTTAGTTTTAATTAGATTTATTAATTATTCTTATAAATAGAACTGGTTTATTTGTTCCGTTTTCTTTTTCCTATGATCTTATGGATAATATAGCATTACATATCTTTAATAAGAGTGTAAATTAAAATTTACTTGTTTCTCATTGCGTCAAAATTTATGAACTCGCTTATAATATTATAAAATAGGCACCACTAGGATTTGTAACATATTTTAATAGAATAATTTAAATATCATTAGTCCAAAAAAAAGGGCTTTAAAAAAATATAAGTTTTTTGTTTGGGGGGAAAAGGGGAAAATTTTAAGGGAACCTGATCCCTCGGGTCCAAATGGACGACGTTCTTAATTCTATACAATTTTTTTGGTAAAAAATTTTTTAAAATCCTCTGGGGGGGGGGTTTTCCTTTATCCAAAGAAATTTGGTTTTCGCACCCAATACATTTTAACGTGCCAAGGACTAAGAGCCTATGAGGGTAAGGACAATAAAAGGACAAAAATTACCGTCATCTCTTTCTTCAACGAGTGCTTATCAGATGAATCACCATATATAGACTGATAAGGCTCCTTTTTTCACCCTGTCTTTATCTTAGATATACAAGGGAAGAATGATAAGTATAAATATTTTTTGCATATAAGGGGAAAGAAATATCTTCCCCAAACAGAATATATATATATATATATATATATATATATATATATATATATATATATATATATATATATATATATATATATATATATATATATATATATATATCGTATATATATAAAAAAAAAAAAAGAAATCATAATGTTTTATCCTAAAATATTTTATGTAGGTAAAATAAATAAAAAGATGCATGAAATTTGGTATAGACATTTTGTTTTTTAAACAATTTTGTTATCGTCTGTTTCCCGGGGGAAAAGATTAAAATATTCATTGTTTTTTTTTGGGGGAAAATTTTCAATTTAAGAAATGGTTTTTAAAGGCTTTACATAATTATTTTTTTTTTCCCCCTGCCCGTTCCCTTAAATTTTGGGCTTTTTAAAAAAAAAAGTAAATACATGTTAAAAAAAAGATATCAGCTTAAAAAAAAGGTGGTAAAAAATTTTTTTTTAATTTTATAAGGACTATACAGTTCACTGTCATTTTTTCCCGTTTTTTTAGTTTCTGATTAGGTTGGGGTTTAAATTTTTTTTTAAAATGAAATTTTTTTAAATCCAAAAAACGATACAAGGAAAAAAACCCTTCAGGGTTGCAGATTTTAACCCGGGGGAATAAATGAACAAATATTGTTGCAAGGAAGCCTTAGAAAACATAACTATCTTTTTAAATTTTTTTGGGGCTATTTTAGATTTATATTTTTTTTAAAAAATCTCCCCCCATAGTTTAAAAGTTTACAAGTTTAGGGCATATGTATATGTATATAGAAACTTGTTATGGCATTTTCACCAAGGGGGGCCGTCCGTGAAATTATTTGCAATTTAAAAAAAAACACTCTGTATATGTAGTCTTCCAAATGGGGAAATATTTTGTTTGTCATTTTTTTCCCCTTAAAAAAAAGCTATTGTCAATTTTCTGATATCAGTTATAGTTAAGGGGGTAGTCAAAGGTTTTTAAATTAAACGTCACATCAAGCAAGAAGTAAAATTTAAATTGGGGAAAGAGCTGTTTGTGACATAAAAAAAAGGGGGCAGGATAAGAAAACAAGATCAAGAAACAAACATTGAAATCCAGAATATATTGGCCCCAGGGGACCATATCAAAAAAAGGTTTTTTTGGGGCTTTATCCTGTAAAAAAAAATTTTTAAAAAATATACATAAGAAGCTTCCCCAAAATTTTTAAACCTTAGGTAATGAGACAGTATAAAAGCTTTTTATGGTCACTACCGGGGAAAAAAATGCGCCTGCATAACACCAAACAACTCTACTCCCCTTGGGGTTTTTCCCCCCCCAGTTTCTACTGGCCCTTTCATCCCCCAAACCCGAAAAGGTAAAAGGGGGGGTTTTTAAAAATACGTATTTTTATATACTGTATTATGTAGTTTTAAGTTGTAAATGTAAATAGATAAATTATAAATAAATGAAATTGAAATTGGGGAATTGGCCCTTGACAAAAAACGTTTTACCCCTTTTTATGTGCTTAAACTAATGGGGGGATATTGAAGACTGTTGCCAGATTCACAAATAAATACAATTTTTATTATGTTTAACTCATTATTCTAATGTATAGGTGTGGTACTTTATTGAAAAGGTAAAATTGACTGAAAAAAAAGCTAAAACCGCCTGCACGTGTTTAATTTATCATTAAAATTATATAAAACTTTTCCCATTTGCTGTTCTTCTATCCCAAATTTTTTCCAGGAAGATCTAATTCCAATTTGAAACACATTTTATTGTTTAATATCAAATCATAATAAAACTAAATTTTTTTTTATCTCTAGATTTACCAAAATTTTATGGTCACTACATAAATCGCTTCCCGTAAGAATATGCCTATGTAAGAATTTACCAACCCTCTATAATATTTTGGGGGAAAATGAGCAGGCAGCAACATATTGAAATTTTAATTAGAAGTTTTATTAAAATAAAGAGCTTGAGGGGTAATATTATTGTATTTTAATGACAAATTTTTTGGGCCCGTAATATGATTTTTATTAGAAATTTTTTAAGGGAGGGCTAAACGTTAACATTTTTGAGTAATTGTAATAAAAATAACAGAGTAATAGTAAAGGAAGTGAACTATCATAAAAAAAATAAACGTAAAAAAAACAAAACAAGATCTTTCTATTCATCTGGTTTTATATTGGTATGTATACACCCAGACGAAAGGTAGTGCCCCGGGGCCAACCCCGCCTGGCACACGCAGTATTTATATTACATAAACTATTTTAGCGTTTTTTTTTCCCATCATAACTCCGTTTTTATTTGACATAAACGTATGTGTTTTTTGGATGTAAAGGACCCCACACCATATATATCTAAATCCTCTCTACAGTGAAATGTAAAAATTCAGCATTAGATGATTAAATCGTGCTGAACAAAAATGTACCTGGGTCCAAGGCCCGTTATGCTCTTTAAAAAAAAATTATAAGCACTTAAAGCCAAACGAGAAAAACCCATCAGTATAGAAGAAATTCTCCGGTGAAATATTGTGCAAATCTAGGATTGGATAGATTAAATCATGCGAAACAAGAAATGCCTTTTTGGTCCAAGGCCCTTATGCCCAGAAGAGAAAAATTTAAAGGGGCTCTATACCATAGGAATGAATGTATGTGTGTTTTAAAAATCGTTAACCATAATAAATCTATTTTTGTTGAATGTTTGAGTATTTACTGGTTTTAGTTTTTTTTTTTTTTGGAAGTTTCAGTGACTTCTCAGCAATTTTTAGATATCTAAACGGGTTCAATTCGACATTTTTTTTACAAATAAAAAAAAAATAATAATTATCGGATCAGCATTTCTTTGGGTGGCAAGGAGTGTGAGGTCAGTGATAATCTGATCCTATTTTGGTACCCACATGGGTAATTCTGCCCATGAACTGGCCATGGTTGAAAAATTCACATCTAGCGTAATTGTTGCATTTACGATTGTGCTCGAACACCCTCTACATGTCCAGCCTTAATGCGCTACGTAAAACTTACGCAAAAATTTAATCTCCCTCATTTTTCAAAAATTGCCAATCAGGGGCATTTCTGGGCAGATGTGCCCATCGATGGATGAGAATTGTTTTTGAACCTCGATATTACCGCCTCTATTTCAGGGGTTCCGAGAAAAAATGTACAGTTGTCCTTTGCTTGTGTCTCAAAACTACTTATATACCAAATTTCACTAGCTCAGGAAGTGTTTCATAATTTTGATGAGTCAATGAACGTTATGGTAGAAAATGGGGGTTTTTAAAATGGAATATTTCAGAAACCACTTGAAAAATTTTTTGACAAAAATCAGAATACTGAGGATTTAATAATATTTGTTTAGTTGACAGAAACGAAATTAAAATTATTTAATTTGGTTAAAAATTTTTTTATTATAAATTCCTTTTGGGTTTTTTCCCAAATTTCCCACGGCCATTGTAAAAAGGGCCTGAGTCGCGGGGTTCATCAACTTTGCATTTTTCTTGCATCCTGTTTAAAAAAAATTCCAGCTAATTCCAGACTTTTTCTTTTTTTCATCTAACTATAAAGAGCAAACGAAACTCTAAAGGTCCAATGTATAAGATTTTCGAAGGTTTTGTTGATGACGGCAGCAAAGGTTAGCATAGTTACGTTGCATTGTGTTACCATAGAAACGTTTGTGAACCTGATAGTGTAAAACGGGACCCGTGTGTCCTTTGAAAGGAGGGGTTTTTTTAAAGGCCCCGCACCATTTACATTAAAACTTGTCACGGGGAAAAGTTGTGAAAATCTAGGATTGAAAATTTTAAAACATGCTGAACAAAATGGTTTTTGGTTTTCCCATGGCCGTTAAAAAAAAGCCTTAAGCCAAACCAGATAACTTCTACCAGAACAGAAGAAATTCTAGAAGGGCTTTTTTTCCTATAGTTTATCAATGTATGTGTGATTTTAAAAAATTTTAAACCATAATAAATCTCTTCCTTTGTTCAATGTTTGAATCCCCCTTTATTGGTTTTAGTTTGTTTTTTAGAAAGTTTTAGTGACTTCTCAGCGCTTTTTTAGTTATCTGAACGGGTTCAATTGACAATTGTTGTTTAAAATGTAACTAAAAAAATAATTATCGGATCAGCATTATTTTTTGGGTGGCAAGAAGTGTTGAGGTCAGTAATCTGATTTTATCTTGGTACCCACATGGGTACCGTCCATGGATCATGGGCACCTTTAAAAACTCACATCTAGCGTGATTTTTGCATTCACGATTGAACCGCAATTTTGCTTCGCCGGCCCGCTGCGCTCCGCCTCGCACTGCAAAAAATGCTCGAAAAAAAGCATTTTTAGTCCGTATGATATATACTATTTTTTCTCCAACCGGGTTAAAATTAATAATTTGGGTTTCTTCAAAAATCATTTTTGAATCCTGGGGATTAAAAGTAGAAACTTTAATCCCAGGATTAAAAGTGTTGCTAAGCAACGAGCACTTTTTTTGTACGGTATGAGAATTGATAGTTTTTGCACCTGAAAACAGAAAAAAAACTGTTTATTTTAAAGGGATTTTGTTGATTTTACTGAAGAACTCATTTATCGTTTTAAATTTATTCATTTAGTGTTTTTTTTTTAAATTTTTATTGACGTAGTAGTAGTAGTAGCAAAAGTTTTTTGAGAAATTGAAAATTAAAAATTAAACTAAGAAGGTTTTTTTACTACTTTGTTAATTTTTAAGATAACGAAAATCTCAAAAATTAAACTTCTAAAATTTAATTGGACAAACATAAAAAAACAACCAGTATAAGTTATAATAATAGTCATTAACACAGGCCAGGGATCCCCATTTATTTCCTTTAATAATTTAATTTTTAAAAATATTGTATTGGCAATAAAATACGTTAAAAGACCAGAGGGCCACGTATAACTATAAACTTCAGTTCCGAATATTTCCAATTATTTGGCCAATTTTGCATTTCCATTATATCGAATGATATTTTTATTTTTCAAATTATATTGGTCGTAAACTTAAAGTATAGCTTGCAAGATATTAATCTTGGTTTTGTCCTTATAATTTTTTGGTAATAAATTACTCGAATTACTAAATAACCCAGCACTCTTTATAAGTTTTACATAAATACCAAGGTTTTTTTAACCTGTGCAAGAAAAGGTAATAATTTTTAAACCCTGCAATTTGTAATGAATCCCGGTTAAATTAATTGTCCATATCCTGAGGGATAGTCGAACTAATTAAACAGCAATGGTGGTTACGGAATTTTATATTAGTAGTTTCCAAACACAGGCCCAAAAAAAAGTTCTGAACGTGGAGTACCTTCCGGTATGTTTTTGGTGCGCTAAAAACGAATCCAAAGTTAGAATTTACCTTTACAATTAAAAAATTTTGCCCCAGCAACCCCCTAGCACCCTCCCTCCCCCGAAGGGTAAAAATTTTATTCATTTGGAAAAGATATATTAAATATCTGACAATACGTTCTTTGGCGTATTAAAAACGAATATGAGTTAGAAATTAACCATCACCCTTAGATTTTGCCCCAGCAACCCCCACCACCCCCTGAAGGATCAAAATTTTATTTATTTGGAAAAGATATAACAAAAATATCTGACAATACGTTTTTTGGTGAGTAAAAACGGATATGAAGTTAAATTTACCCATATCCCTTGAATTTAAACCTAGCAACCCCTAGCATCACCTAGAAACCACCCTTAGGTCAAAAATTTTATTTTATTAGAAGAATTTAAAATAAATATCTGACAATACGTTTTTTTGGTGTGCTAAAAATGAACATAAAGTCAGAATTTATCACCCTTACATTTTGCTCCAGCAACCTGCGTTGATGGGTAAAATCTAAGGGATGGGTAAATTCTGACTTCGATTCGTTTTTAGCGCAAGAAAAAAATAACCGGAAGGTACTTCACATATCTGGTTCAGAACTTTTTTTCTTAGTCCTGTGAATTTATGTCTTTCTGTTATTATGCAGATCCGTTTGTTTATATAAGCCTCCTGTTATTTTCTTTTTCACAGTGCAGTAAAGCATATATTCCGTTTGATATACAGAACTATGTGTTCCTAATGGAATGGAAAATTGTGAATTCCTCATTTCACTTGTACACGCCCGCTTCAGTTCCCTGCTTGGTTTTGGAACCATCCGTATACCAGATGATGTCTCCAACCGTGCCGGGAAGATCGGGTTGCTGCCACTCACTTCGATTTGGAATGTTTACCTCGAAGTTTTTGTTAAATGAGTATTGGGGAATCATCTGGTCTGTTCTGTCGTCCAGTATGTTGCCGCCAACCTGACTTTTTATGTTGTTGTGTCCCAAACTAGCGTAGACACCAGTTGGTTTCTGTGACAGTCGGAAGTAGCTCATTCTTGCCTCTCCCATTACTATGAGGTTAAGAGGTGGAAGGTCTTAGGGACACTCCATGGCTGCTGTTGGGGTAAGATCATAATTGCTTTAGTATTTAAAATGTACACAGGATTTTATTCACTAAACAAAGAAAATTGCTACACTTACCCATCAGACCCCAAACGAGGCTAGATTTAGGTTAGGAAACATTAAAATGAGCATTTAGAATAAAAGGAAATTAGCCTCTGAAATTAATTACAATATATGAAAGATTTATTTTTAAAATATAGGTCATTTAATACTATGCGTCTTTTAAAAATACAAATATAAAAAAATAAGTTTAAGAATAAAATAAGTGCTATTACTAATACAAACATTACAGTATTTTTAAAATTTACCGTAATAACACTAAAAAATTATAAAATAAGATCAGGGAAGGAAAAATTGTTTTTTTGAACCTAAATGAAAAAAACATAAACTCTAATACGGTTCTGACATTGTTCTAGAATTCTAGCAAATTTGCGAAACTCAGTGAATCTCAAAGCACTTTACTAAGCTTGACATTTAAAAGTTTTATATATTTTCAATACAAATACCAATAAAATACTCTAATCTATATGATTTATATTAATATGGTCCTTTGGTCATCTAAAAAACGATAAATTGCCTTTATTCTACTTTCACAATTATCCTTTGAACAAATATTGTTACCAGACATATTCAACAACTTTTTCGGGACACGATATACCAAAGCACACGGTTACAGCAAAGCGATTTTTGGCCCACTGCGTATCAGTCGGTTTCACACCATAGACTAATACGAATATATTGGACAGGCATGGATAAGAGGGGTGCGTTTTGAGAGCCGCCACGAGTGACAAAACTCATATATTGTATATTCTTTAAACTATGATTAGACCAAGTTCTGCCCACAACTTTGTTCCGCTCTTTTTGGACTCGGTAAGTTTTTTACCTATCTGTCTGTGTTAATGAAAAATACTGTTTGTATTAATAACAAAAGAACATTTATTGATAGACAGATTAGTAAAAAACTTGCGAAGTCAAAAGATTGAAACAAAATTGTGGACAAAACATGGCATAATTTTAGATCTCAGTACTTTAAGAGGCCAAGATTTTTGTATAGAAACTTGGCCCTTATTTCACATAAGTATTTTTTACATTGTTGTCAAACTGTATTTATGTAAAAAAAAGTCTTGTTATACGTCTTTGCTTGTAACGGCCATGAGTTTAAGTCGAAAAAAATGATGACAAAGTACGTTACCAACAAAGCAAAGTTTACATTTCGCAATTTTGCACGCATCATTAAAACATTTTTTATTCTTTCCTAAGCCATTCAGAAACTCTTCGCAACTTTTTATAAGTCGTATTTAAAATCGCATTAAAAAGAACTTTAACCCTTCAGTCCCTTTGTGTATTTAGTACAGAGTATTTTATTCACAAATCAAGGAGATTATAAAGATTCTTTGTTCTCCGTTTAAACGACGATATAAAATTTTTGCACGTAATGCTCTGAACATGTTTCAAAAAATAATAAAATGGAGACAGGATACGAATGCAAAATTATCATAAGGAATAAAGGTAAATAAAAATAAGTATAAACAGTTATTTCTTTGTAATAACTCATCGCGGTGACATGCGATGATTTCAGTATTCTCCTCGGTACCGTGGTCATGATAAGAAGGAGCGCCGAAGATCGTACCCAGTACCGCCTATATCAAAATGAGGTCTTTGACTATAATTTATAGTTAATACCCATCCTTGCATTGTCAGTAGTTTTTAAAGGCTTGTTTAGTTGTAATTACAATATTTTAAATATTTGAGTTAAATTTTATTATATATTAATGCGGGTAGGATAAAACTGTCATTGCTGGGTATAGTCTGTCTCAAAGTATACCGTGTTAGCTCTTGCCTTCATTTATGAATTATACCTGCCGACAGCAATAAAACTGCGGATCGGTAGGTATTAAAGGACAGAACATTAGGGACGGACTTTAATAATATAAAGATTTATAATTTATTGTTTATTTAGGTAAGTATAATCTTAAAATTACATTAAGAAATTAAATATATGCAAAGTTTTAATAAATTTATAACTGCATTATCTATACATAATTACATTTTGAATCTAAATATCTAAATCTAATTCTGTTTAACTATCAGAGTCATCATTGAGATTAATTACAATAGGATTTATGTTGTTTTGGATAGAAATGTAAGAGTCCTCAATTTTTATAATGTGCTGTAGTGAATTTTTCCAGCTCTCAACTGGTACGTAAGTAATTACATTTTTTATCAAATTTATAACACTGGGACTTAAAGTAGGTGTAACATTTTTTGCTCTGATTTTTATTTTACTTGGTTCCACAAATGCTTTATGGGGTTAAACATACAGTGATACGGAGGAAGCCTTAAGACAGTAGTATAGCCCAGCCTGTTCAGCCAAATTATCACATACATATTGTTTTTTAATTGCATATGAATTTAGTACTTCCAAAAGATGCGTTTTTTGTAACTGAATTCAAAATAAATATCATTTTCTAACAAATATTCCTGGATTTCAGTTTTTGAACTTGATGAAGCTGGTGCTTTGTGTAGCAGACGGCTGTGGTAGCTTGCGTTTTCCATGACAATAACACTGTTGTTTGAAATATTTTTTGAAAGATAATTTTAAAACCAGTTTTCAAAAAGTTTTGCACTTGTATCCTCATGATAATCCGAGCGAGAATCCTTAATATTCTTTGCAGACAACAGCAAGTAGTTTGGGACAAATCCGTCTTCTTAACCAGCGTGTATTATGGTAATGCGTTTTCCTTTATTTGAAGGTGCTTTCGTCTGACAGTTTTGACTGGAATCAACCCATCCTTTGGATACTGTGTCGTGTGTATCGAACCACGTTTCATCAAGGTAAATTATGGATCTGTTTTCTAACCTATACCTTTTAATTTCTTGAAGGTAATTAAATCTCCAAGTGCGTCATCTGTGCGATTCCATTACTGCTTGTCTTTTGTCTATTTTGCGGTATTTAAATCCGATTTTACAAACAACTCTATGGAGGGTGGCACGGCTAATATTTATATTGGTTTCGTCTTCGTCTAGCTTCTTTTTCAGTTTATCCAAGGTAGGAATCCTCCGCTTTCATAAAGACAATATATTTTCCTTCTTATTAGGTCCTGATCACTATTGTCTATACGGTGAGATTGAAAGTCACTATGTTTTTTTCTTTTGTTTAATTCTTCACTAATAATAATATCCCTTATCGAGGATATTGGAGTTTTTGTAAGTAGACAGGTTTCTTTTAAAGCTTCTTGTTTAATTAGACCTCTACTAATTAAAGTTTCATACACATTTTTCACAACCTGTTTTGCATCTAATGACAAATGATTTCGACGCGACATAGTTATATTCTCGTAAAACAACTTTTCGAAACGCACATTAAAAACGGTTATTCAACACTGCCACTAAAATATTTGCCAATAAATTTATATGCCTAATGTTTAATACTCAAGAAATACCTGGCCAAACCCTGCCCTTATGAACAAATGGGTTTACCCAATAACAATAGGTAATAAAATCGTTAAAGGTTTTTTGGGGTATGGTCCGTCAAAAGGCATAACGATATACTTTAAGAGAGACTATACTTAAAAGTTTTTTATTAGCAAATTTGTTGTGACAAATAAAATTAAATTATATACCTTAAAAAAACTACAGGTATTGTACAAAATATTCTTTTAGGTAAATTATAAGCTTGAGAAAAACTAAAAACATACTTTTATTGCAAACCGAACTGAGATGTACAAGATAATTTTAAAGTTTTGTGTTACAGAGGTAAAGAGTCCCAGTAATTGAAGACCTGAAAGTACCCAAAGCTGTAAATAAATCTGTACAGTTTTCATTTGTGGCGCAATTCTTAGGTCTTTGCGGATGCTTTCGAGCGATCACGATTCCGACGTGGGAACCCGCTGAAGGCCCCGAAAGTCCCAAAAATGAGTTTCCTGCGAATCTCTGCCAAAATATGCGAATAAGAGAATTTTTGTTTAGACAAAAAATGAAGATCACTCAAAATCTACAAAAATGGTCCTTACCATTTTTTCGCAACACCAATATTTTTTGCAAAAACGACCGTCGAAAAATCCATAACATTCCACACTGGATAGATGCGGTAGTAGTAGTTTCTTACTAAAAAATGCAGATGAGCAAATCAATTTTTTATCAAAATGCAAGAAAGGTGGTGAACACTTACTAAGGTCTCATTATAAAAAGAAATGTTAATAAAAAACCATTTTTTTTTAGAAAATATCAATAAATTAATGATATACTCTCAAAATATTGTAAAAAAACTGTGACCGCTTTTTTAATATTTCAGAAAAATCAGAATGTACCCAAACTCATATGCAATAATAGGTACGGGTTTTCCCATATCGATGAACTTTGAATGATTAAAAAAATGTACATTATTGCCCGAGTAATAGAACAATTCGTCCGCCCGCTTATAAGTGAATCCATGAAGATAGCGGCATTCTAAAGCGAAAACTTATCGATTTTTCAAAAAAATATATAAGGGCCATTTTGGTAGACTACCGGCCGAGTGATGATCGCGTGGTTAAGTTTAGCAATGGACTTAGCAGTTTAGAATGTTTAACAAAACGTCATTGTCAGTGTTATTCAATGATTTTAGTAGGCAACCTGTCAAAATCTGACATTTTGTTAAACATTCTAAACCGTTGTCAACTTAGCAAATTGTTAAAAGTTAACAACGGTTTAGAATGTTTAACAAAATGTCAGATTTTAACAGGTTGCCTACTAAAATCATTAAATAAAAATGACAATGACGTTTTGTTAAACATTCTAAACTGCTTAGTCCATTGCTAAATTTAACAACGCGATCATCACTCGGCAGTACAAGGCGATCTTATTTTTTTGTCTTCACAAAAATTCTCTAATTTGTATATTTTGGCAGATATTAGCGGAAACCCAATTTTTCGGGCCTCGAGGGGCCATTTTCAGCCCTTTCCCACCTGTTAATGTTGATAAACTTTTTTTCGCTCGAAAGCATCCCCGAAGACCTAAGAACAAGGAAAAACTGTACTGATTTATTTACAGCTTTGTCCCTTCATTTAAAGAACTATTAATCAATTATGACTAATTGATTTGGGTAGTTACATAGAAGGGAGGTTCACCTGTTTGTCGGCCATAAAAAATTGAAAAATTGACATCTAAGATTTTTTTCTTCATTTTATTCTACTCTTTATCGAATTTATAATAAAAATTGCTTAATGATCGAAAAACAACCGATTTATAATTATTTTTGCAATTAAAAATTCAAAAATTCAAAATTTTGGCTGTTAATCGCAAAATTGGGGTCATCATATAATATTTCGCAATATTTACATTTTTTTTGTTGCGCATCAAAAGGCGAACAAATTTTAATAACTGAATTTTTACGATTTTTGCAAATTTTTAACATGTTTTTTAATGTGAATTTTTCGATTCAAACAAAAAAAATAAAAAATTAAATAATTGATACCTATTTTAAAAAAAAAATCGAATTATTTTATTTTTGATGCGCAACAAGAAAAAAAAAAGAAATATTATAAAAAATTAATGCATGACTTTAAATCATTAGTCAAAAGTCAAAAAATCGATATTTCGACTTTTCAAATGAAAAAATCTTTATAAAATCATTGTTTTTGAAGTTTCAAACAATTTTTTTCGTAAATTCGATAAGGAGTAGAACATTTTTTTTAATTGTAAATATGTTCATTTCTTAATTTTTTATTCTATATAAATACCTAAATTTGGAATAAGATTAAAATAAAAATTAGGGTATTAACAAAATAATTGACTAGGAAAAGAGCGTGAGGTGCAATTTACCTGGCGATTTACTATATTTTCATAATAACTCTAATTTGTAAATCGCTATCAATAAAATAATTGTAACATTTAATATCAAGCACCCCACGTTTTTTTCCTATAATTAAATTATTTTAATCTTATTTTAAAATAATTTGTTATAATTGATTATTAGATTTTCTATCACTGTAACACAAACTCTTTATACTTTTATATTTGCTATAAAAGCCTGTTTTTTTGTTTTTTTTTTAAATGTAATTTATTCTTCTATTTTTAGTTTTAAAAGAACATCAAAAGTAATTTTAATCAAGAGCCTCCATTTTTCGTATATCTTATATTTGCTAATAAATCTAAATTTTTTTTATTCCTTAAAGTTTTATTCAAAATTAGTTTGGAATTTTTTTCAATATTCCCAATTTTTTTGCCAAAATCAAAATTTTTTTCACATAAAACTTAGAAGCGATTCATTGTGAAACGTTTGGCTTAATAATTCAAACATTTTTTTTTAAATGCATATAGAAACATCAGATGATTTTTTGGTATTAAAGGAAAAAAAGATACGCCTAATCTGCTCGACCCCACAGATGATTTTAGATATTTTATGAAAATAAGTAGAAGCAACTCTTGAAAGTAAAAATTAACAGAAGGATTAAAAATAGGACCGATAGTAAATTGTGTAGCAAAGAGTTCGGCTTACCTTCAGAGGTAGAAATTTTTTTTTTTTATAGGTTATAGGTAGATAAGAATTAGTATAGAGTGTTTGTGTCTGATTTGGTCAAACCGCGATTTAAATTTGCATTGCCATAAAGGCCTAGGACAGCAAAACCATTAAGCTCACTTCATTCCCGGGTGTACAGATTTTTTTTTGTTCAATATCTTTGTTAGTCACGCATTTCTATGCCAAATTACCTATATTCGTTGAAAAATGTAGGAACTAGGATCTTGACACGAACAGACGGATATGGCGCAATTTAAAGCTTTTATAACATTTATTTTTTATAAATAATATTTCACCTTTTTTTTTGCAAGCTTTTTGTAGACAAAATGCGATCTGTAAGAGGGTATTAAGTCAAGGCTGTATACGCTATCGAAGACAAACACCTTTGTTAAATCAACTTGACTCTGTCTGTTGTAAACATTTTTTTTTTATTAACGAATCAAAGCATAAGCTATTTTCAGTACGGACCTTTCGCCTTTCTTGAGACACAAATATACACTCCTGGACAAAATTAACGCAACAAAATGAAATTATGCCAAAAATTATTATTATTTTCCTTACTAGATGAAAAGCCTATCTCCGCTAGGCGAGAGACAATATTAAGTAGCCTCTGTCTCCGTAAGGCGCCTTCCGTACGGCTAACGGTAAAAAACTCTTTTTTGCTCCTATTTTTGTCCCGGGGGCGAAATTCAAAAAACGGACTTTGTTAGGGTCTGGCCACTGCTAAAGACTACCACTGTGCCAAATTTTATGATTTTAGCTCAAGCCATAACTTTAGAATCACGTGGACAGACAAATAAATATATATACCTACCTACATATAAATATATCCACATTAGCAAATTATATATATAGATTCCACTTTTGACATTTATCGATTTAAATTTTTGGCTAGAAATATTTTGTTTCGTTTAATCATTAACCAAAACAATTCGTTTAAATTGAATTAAAAAAATTAAAGATAAATAATTTTGTGCATTTTTTACAGTTTTTTTTTAATTGCTTTTTTTGACTTTTTAGAAAAAAAATAGTTTTTATGGTTTATGTTTTTTTTGCGACTGAAATATTGGAAGAAAAAATCACCAAGGAATTTAACTGACCACGAGGTAATGAGATTTTTATCAGGGATGGTAAGACCTTTTTCTGAAGAAGGAACTTATTTTAAAGGGGAAAGGCGAAAACAATGCGTAAGTGCATCGTTTTGCCTTTAGGGCCCTTTTTGCCCAGATGGACATTTTCTTAAACGATACGCTTTAAGAAACAGAAGTGGCTTTTCCATACTCGCAATGTCGCAATTTCTTCTAAAACAGTTAAAAAACAGTTAATAAAATAGATTAAAGTAGCAGACCCGCCTCTCACCCTTGTCGGAATCAAGTGTTGATTCAAGAATGTATACGAAAACCCGGTTGGGCTTCAAAGGGATTTTTATTTTTATGATTATTAAAATCAAACCCCAAAAAAAATAGACTTTTTTAAATATTTTTTAACATATGTAATCAAGACGCTATTAAAATTCAATGAATTTGTAAATCAAGCACTTTTTTTTAAATTTTTGACATACAACAGAGGTGGTTTTTTTTAAAATTAACCCCCCCCCAAAATAAGTGCCCTTGGGGTAATTAGTGGAATGCATAAGAGAACTGTATTATAAAGCTTCGTGAACGTCAGCTGCGGTTCCGTTTGATGGGGGAGCCTAAAACGAAGGAAAAAAAAATTTGTCATTTTCTTTCAACCAAAAATGTCAAATTGTAGCTAACCCAAACTTGAAGATAAAAAGAATGAGATATAACCAGTGAAATATATTTATCCAAGTTGCATATAAACTATACGGGTATTTTTGTGAAAGGAAATAATTGAAAGTATTTTTTTTCATTTCACGACCACACGTATAATGCGTTTGGGATAGTCAATAATTGTTTTTTCTTTAAAATAATTGGGTTACCTAAATTTGACAAGTTTTAATTATAGAAAATAAACCAATTTATATTGTTTGTATTTAAATAGGTATGATTTTCCCCTAACTCCCGTTATAACTTTCCAAGATTATGACGGTTTTCCCCGAGAATAAGCCGACATTTATATTTATACCGTTGATTAAGTTCCAGGTAAATTTTTGTCAAAAGGAAATAATTGAAAGTATTTTTTTTCATGTTCGAGCGACCAGGAGGTATAATGCACCATGGATAGTCAGCAATTGTTTTTTCTTCAAAATATTGGGTTATCTACATTTGACAGGTTTTGTTATAAGGAAATGACCGAATTTATATTTTTACATTTAAATAGGGATAGATTTTCCCGCCAACTCCTCGTTAAACTTTCCGTATTATGACGGTTTTTGCCCCGAGATATAACCACATTTTATTTATCCACAGTTGCATATATGGATGACTTTGGCCATTTGATGTGATTTAATTTCAAAGCAAGTCAAGGTTCGACCTTACATAACTGAGGTACTGGATTATCTTATTCAAGTTGGTATACCAATTATGCAACCCACGAAAAGCCCGCTGGTTTAAATCTTCCTTCCTTCCACCCCACAAGAAAGTACAATTTTATACCTAGAAACCTAAGGGTTTCGCGATATCCGAGTGGAAACAAATTCCTCAGATTTTATTCAAAATTTAAGATTTTAGGCGCATAAATGCTGTATCCGAAGTACGGTACAATTTGTTAGATCATCAATTTATTTTATTCATTATTTAAATTTTGTCCATTTTTTTTAGTAGGTTTTAGAAATAATTTTAATTTAATTTTTAAACAGGCATATTGCTGCATTAGCTGATTCACTTTTAAGAATATTGAAAATATTTTTCTAACTGTAAATGTAACTAATATCCATAAAAAATTCAAGTTCATTAATAATTATAACGATTTGTACGACTTATTTTGTTGTTGCTTTAGTTTTGTCAAGGAGTATAGTTGCTGCAATAAAGCAAGTTTTTATGAGAATTAAATGGAAACATGTCTATTGTCTTTTTTTTGTGACCAGTGATTTGCAAACTGAGTACCTTAACTATGGGGTTTATCCATTAATATAAAAAGAAAAAAAAGGACAGTTGTTCAATGACTGGAACCCTTAAACATTATAGTTATATTTTAAACCGGAAAACCAATTCCTTTTACCCACACCTGCATTTTTTGTATTATGACTTTTATTTTACTTCCCTTTATAGGGTCAAAAGATTTATTAAATAAAATTATTTTGTAAAAGGTAATAAGGTATAATATAATTTTAATTTACTTTGTCTAATTTTCAACATATTAATAAAACCATAAGTTTTTGTCACTTTGGAACGATAGTCCAATCATTATAGTTTTTTTTTTGGTATTATTTTTAACAAATATCTGACTGCACCATGACTTCCAATAACCTTGATTAATAAAATCAAAAATCCAAATTCAATTTTTTTCGGGAATTTTTTAAAAACAATATTTTTTTTTAAAAAGGGCCTTTTTTCGTAACAAAAAGTACTTTATTACTTTACTCATAAAAGACCGTTTGCAGAGAATTCCAAAACGTACCCGCCCGCTACAACCCCAGCCACCCCGCGGTCCACGTCCACCAGTATAGGCGGTTGATAATAGGTCATTCGTGTCTTAAATTTTATTCTATGTTTACTCTATTTTAATATATTCTTAGCAAAAAGGTCACACACACACTCTTCATTCGTATTTAAATAGCTATTTCTCATTTAATAATAATACTAAAGATATTATGATTCAATTATTTTTTTAAAGTCATAAATTACAGGAGAGAGTAAAACTTCCAACATGTCAATACAAAAAAGAACGATATTTATTTGTATGTAGGTATAGTAACATTTAGGTAAACATTTAATAAGATATAAATCTAATATTTCGTTGATCCAAATAACAAAAATGTAAACTTACTTTAGAAACGACTAACACGCTTAAAAATTTACAATACTAAAAACAAAAATCAAATTTTAAAGAATTGTTCAAAAGGAAAATTACAATTGTTTTCTTCGAAATCTTCGAGATTTGGGTTTGAAAAGCGTCAATAACGTCTTCGAAGTCCACATTTTTTTAGTTATCGCATGTTCAATGCTTAGGACTGCTACATTTTGAAGAGGTTTCACGATTTTAGAGTCTAGAGGTTTTTTCATGCAAGATCTCATACAGTCTCAGAAGAGTTTTTGGTCGTTCCTTTTTCATTAAATTGGTTTAAAAATCCATAAAAAGTAAAGCCTCATTGGCAAATTCCCCCTGGTTTGGGAAGGCTTTTTATAAAAATTAAATCTGGGGTACTCTGATCAATAAGTTTTTTCATATCAATGCGCAAAGCATTGCTTTTGACTAGTAGCAAAACAGTGAATTTATCTCGTCATACGAATTCTTCTTTTTTTTCAATTAATTGGGTCAGAGTGTCGAGGATTTACTAGACGTTATCACGTCAAAAAAGGGAAAATTTGCCGAACCCTTAAATTTGCCGCCCTGGACTGTAGCCCTTCAGCCCCCCTTAAATTGCCACTGACAAAATGGCTTTTGAAAAACCCTACTACCATTTTTTACCGAGAAAGCCGGGAAAAAAGCTTAAAACAGACCATTCTTTTAAAAATTTTGATTTTTGGAAATTGATAGTCAATAACATATACTCTGAGCTGCCGAAAGATGAAAATTTTTTTTTAAAAATAGTTTTTTTTTAGTCGCCCCTATAAACAAAATAGGCCCTTATCTTGAAGTGTCGTGAATATTAGCAAATCGATTTGAATTTTTAAATGGATTTAAAGTTGAGATTAAAAGCTAAAATGTATACCTTACATTTTTAAAAAAGTTTGTTAAAATGTTGTGAACCCAGCGCGTCTAGCGAAATTCCGTCGAGCGCCCGATGCCCGAGCGTCTCTCGCTTCTCCTTCGCTTTGCTCCCCCCACGTCTCGGTCGGAATTTTCGCTCGACCCCTAGATTCACAAGCATTTTTTTAAAAATGTTTTTTAAATATATAAAAAAGTGAGATATACAAAATTGTAGCGTTTAATCTCAACTTTAAAAGGCCATTTTAAAATTTAAATCGGGCCATTGGGGCCCAATATTCACGGCACTTGGTAAGTCTGTTTTAAAGCTTTTTCCCGGTTTTTCCGATGAAAATGGTCGGATCGGGATTTTTTAAAACCATTTTGTAGATTTTTAACCCTCTACAAACGTTTAATAAATGATATACCCGTACTTTTTGTTATTTTTAAAAAAATAAAAAACGAACAAATTTTTTTTTAATAATCATTGTTTAAAATTACCTGAAAAAAATTGGTTGAATTTTTAATTAAAGTAATCTGAGGTTATTCCGAAGTCATGGCGCAGTCAGATATCTAAAAACAATAATTACAAAATGATCTTTTATTTTGCTATGATTAAATGAGGTGGTAATAGACGGTCGCCCTAAAAGGGGACAAATCTTTAGTATGCCCTTTAAATAGTGAATATTGACTATGCGTTGATCATTTATTGATAGATTTTACAGAATGACTGGGGTTAGTTGGGGGTTAGAACTAACTAGAAAATAGACCAAAAAAGTGAAAAAAAAAACCACCTTAGAAGAATTTATACCAATATACCAACCAAAAAAAAAAATTTAAAAAAAAAAGTATGGCGAAAAATTACCGGCAAACGTATAGGTGGGGTTTTTTTTTGGGGTCCAAGAGCCAAGCTCGACTTTGGCTTTTTTAAAAAAAAAATAGTGGTTTTCGAGCAATCGTTTAAAAATATGTAAGTTAAAGTTTTTAAAAAACTTTTTTTTTGAGATATCGCCCCATTTTGGCATAGGGGAGTAAAATTTTTTTAAAAGGTGGCAATTTTTTTTTTTATGGGTTTTTTTCTTTTTCCTTACTCCCCCTGTAAATCTATCAATAAATAACAGGGGGTCAACCCCATTTTTTTCCTACGGGAAGGCCGGGGGAAGGGGGTTAGGTGCTACTTTTACGCTGGTGAACCCCTTTACGCCCTCCACTGTGACCGCTCGGTCTATTGTGGCTCACCCTTGTTTTTTTTCTCCCAATAGAATTAGACTTCTAATAAACCCCAACAGGGACTATGTGTTCTGATGTTTCCGGTGTCCCTGCCCCCGGGAGAGTATGACGAGCAGACGGTTAGATCCGTCATCCCCCCCCTCCCGGTCTAGTGACGTGGGTAGCTACCAGGTCCTTGTTACGGAACCAAAAAATGTTTTTTTCTGGGCCCCGCACCCCCGGCCTTAGCCTATAAAACCCCCTCCCCCTTTCTGTTTAAAGCCAGGGAACCTTTTTTTCCCTAAAAAGGGGGGGTTCTCCCCCTTCCTGTTTGGAAAAGGGCCCCCTTCCCCTAAGCACCTGTTTTTTGGGGATGGATTAGCCCCCCCGAAAACCCCGGGGTGGTTTTGGGGGGCCCTTTTTGGAAACGGTTCCCCCCTTTCCCTTTTGGCGCCCTTTTTGTCTGCTTGTCACCTTGAGGGCACCTCTAAAAAACGGATTTATCCTTTCCCCGGCCCAAACCTTTCCCCTTTTTTCCTTTTGAAAGCGGTTCTGTCCGCTTTCTTTTGGAAAAATAAAACCCCAGGCCCCTGAGAGGTCGCAGTGTACCCAAAGGGGACCTTGGGGGGCCCCCTGTTTGGCACAGGATGTCTTCCCCCATCACCCCGGGAGAGCTGTAAAAATTTTTAAATGTCTTCAGTACAATCCAAAATTTTTTTTTTTAAAAATTACTTCAATTTTAAGTACCAAGTATTCTTAAAAAAGTCCCCTTTTCAAAATTGAAAAATATTTTTAAAAAACCAAAAAAACCCGGTAAAAAAAATACTTGGAAAAAAAATCCAAAATTTTTTTGAAGGGGAAATTGAGGGTTTTTCCCCTCAAAACGGGGTTTTAACAACTCCAAAAAACTTTAAGGACTAGGCTACGTCACTGGAAAGTAGGCCAGTCGGAAAAAAATATAGTTAGGAAAGCAAGAAGGGGTTTCAAAAGCCAATTTTTTAAATCGAGATCTTGTCCCTCCGATGCCCAAAAAATGTAAAATTTGTAAAAATTTTTGGCCCAGGCCTACAATGCCGTACTCGGGTGAACCCTTGGGTTAAACTATTGTGGGGAAAATTTGGTTTTTTTTTCCAAAAGGGTTTTTTTCCCTTGATTGCCAACGGGTTGGCGTTGGCACCCCTACATCTGTCAAAAAAATTGGGTTTTATATGGGGCCTCCCGGGGGTTGGCCCCAAACCCAAATTTTTGGGGAAAATTTTTTAATTTTTTTCCCTCAACAAAAAATAAAATAAAAAACAACCTCAACTTCAATTTTGATGTCGTTTCCTTTTTTTGGTAAAATTTTTTTAAATTTCCCATTAAAATACGGGGGTTTTTGTTCAAATGAAGGTAAAAGGGGGCTTCCAAAACGAAATATTTTTGGGGGAAATCCATCCAACGTCAAATCCCCAATAAAATATTCTTGAACTGCCCTTTTTTTTCCTTTTTGGGGGGTGTTTGGAAAAAATTTTCCCTTTTCCCCTTTTTGATAAAAAATTGTCAAAAAAAATGGCTATTAGTAATCATTAATAAATATAAAAATTGGGGGATCAAAAAAAGGATTTTCCCCTTTTTACACTTGTCTTGCTTTTTGGACCCCAAATTCAAATGAGCGATGTAATGCAATACCATAAAAACAGCAGCGGTTGCGCGTATTTCTTTTTTTTAACTTGTTTGTACGATTATAAAAACGTGTAAATTCAAGTCCGGTTTGTTTTTTTTTTTTAAAAAGTACTTTTTTTTTCCAAAATTTTTTCTTTATTAAAGTTTTTTTTTTTATTAAGCCTTTTTTAAATTCAAAAAATCCAATACTTCAATCCAAAAAATATTCCCCAAGAATTTACTTGGTCAAATAAAAAAAAAACCAAAAATATCTTTATAAAACTAACGGGAAAAGGTACCCCTAATAAAAGTACTTAAAGTGAAATACTTAAGAAAAAAAAGTACTTCAAAAATTTTTTTTTGAAGTACTTAAATTTTTAAAAAGCTCTCGGCACGGTATGCTAACCGAAGTTCCCTTTGTTCATCTTATTTTTTAACCCCGTTCCACCCCTAGCCAAAAGTTACCGATAACCAGCAACTCTAGCGATGTTCCAAAGTCCTACTGGGCCCAACCACCAACAACGTGGAACACAGCGGTTGGGTAGGTGCTACGGGGGTTTTTGGGCTCCTTATTGAAAGGGGGGGGTTCCCCAACCCCCCCGGTTCAGGTATTTGAAGGTCAAGAAAAAAAACCATCGGAAAAATCTGGAAAAATTTTTTGCATATATTTTCAAGGTCGTTGAATCCAAATAGGCGTAAAAAAATGTCCTAACCAAATGGGGAAAATTTTAAATTGGCAGCAAAATGTTTTTTTAAAAAAAATGTTAAATTAAACCCCTTTGAAACCTGGTTAAGGGGGCCCCCTAAAAAAAAATTTAATTAACCAGGATTCACTGTATAAAAAAATTTAAAATTTTTGGGGAAGGGAAAAAACCTTACACAAACTTGCACTTTTTTTAAAATGTTTAATAAGAAAAAAAAAAAAAAATATATCTATGTTTCTTTTTAAAAAAATTTAGCAGTTTTCTCAACAAATTTTAATTTTTTTTTTTGAATACAATTTTTAATGGGTATCTAAAGGGAGGGATCGCTTTTAAAAGAATTTTTTTTGGATTTAAATTTTAAAAAATTAACCCCGGTTTAGAATGATTAAAAAACGTCTTTGTCAGTGTTATTCAATTTTTTAAAAAGGAACCCCTTTCAAAAATAATTTTTTGTTAAAAACTTTCTAAACCGTTGTTAACATTTAACAATTGAAAAAGTCCATCACAAATTTAACAACGCGATCATCCTCGGTAAAAAAAAAAAAAAATATTTAAAAAAGGGTTTTTTTTTAAAAAAAATCTTAATTAAAAAAATTTTAATAAGAGCTTTGATACGGAAACATTAAAATTTTTTTTAGGCCCCGAATGAAAAAACGCTTATTTTTTAGATGTGGGACAAAACATGAAAGGAAATCATATGTAGAATTTGAAAATGTTAAAATTTTAAAAAGGGTTTTTCCTACTTAAAATAAACGAGATGAATCACTTCCGGAAAAAAAGGGTGTCAAAATTTTAAATTTTTTTTAGGGGTTTTCCCCCAACCATTAAAAATTATCCGAAATTTTTTTAATATTTATCTATGTATTGTTTTTAAAAAAGGGGATGGGGGTTCCCCGAGGGGGCACCCCGCATTTTGCCCCCAAAAATTTAAAAAAAGGTGTTTTTTATAACAAAAAAAAACTTTTGCAATATTTTCGTAAGATCCCCTAAAACAATATTGTTAAAGCTTTTTTAAAAAATTCCCCCAAGTTTTATTTTTAACCCCACTTGAAACACTTTTTTTACTCAATGATATTTAAAAAATATTTTAAGCCTAATTAGGATAGGCTGTATTAGTCCTGCCTAGTCTTGCCCAACCCCTAATCTCTTTAGACCTCAGTCCAAATTTAAAAATAGGAAAAATTGTACCCCTCCCGTAAGTTAAAATTTTTGGGGAAGGTTTCTCTTTTTTATCGAAAATTGGGGGGCATGTTTAAAAGGGATTTTCAATTTACGGTCTAAAATTTTATTTTAAAATTAAACCCCTCATCCTCTAAAATATACCAATAAATGATCAGCGCATAGTTAATATTCACTTGGGGGGTCTTGGGGGTTTTTCTCAACTTTTTTGTTGATTCCAAACATTTTTTCCCCTTTACCAAATTGTCAGGAAAACGAAAAAATTTTTTCCCAAAACTACTACTTTTACTAATAATTATATTAAATTTACAGAAGCCCAATAATAAATTACCAAAATTTTAGGGGCCCCCCAAAATTTGGGCTCAGATCAACAGAACATTTTAAAAACCTTAAAAAAATACATGGGGGAAATTGAACAAACCTTGCCCCCAAAAAAATCCCCAAAAAAATTTGAAAGAAATTAAATACTTTTAAAAAAATTTGGGGAATATTAATAATTACAATTTATAAATTATTTTTTTTTCAACTTTTTTTCTCTTCATCAGAAATTATTAGTATTTTAAAAATTAAAAAATTTTAATTTTAAACTTTTCATCCCTTCTTTTAAAAATATAAACAGAACTTTGTTGCATTTTTAAATGGTTTTTTTTATAAAAAAATTCCACATTTTGTTGCTTGATTGAAGAAATAATAAAAAAATTTCCCCAAAGTTACTTAAAATCGTAATTTTTAATAAAGTCCCCAAAGTAATAAATTAACTAAATTTTTTTTAAAAAATTTTTACTAGCCTTTTAAAAAAAAAAGGGGGCTTTTTAAAATTTAAAACTTCTTATTTAAATCCTATTAACCTTAACATGTGGGCAAAGAATATGGGGGGGAATATAAAAAAATTTTTTTTTTTTTCTTTAGATGTGATTAAATTTTTTTGCCCCATTATTGGGGAATTAAAATTTACATTCTGATGAATTTTTTCCGATCTTTAGCATCAAACATAAAAATTTAAAAAAACACCTTGGGAATTTCCCCAAATTTTTTTAAAAGCCCAAAAGAATAAAATTCAAATTCTTTTTTTAAAAAATTTTTGCTTTGTATAGTAAAAAAATTAAAAAAACAAAACATGTTACTATTTTTTTTTTTAAATAATTTTTATATTTAATATGTATTTTTTAAGTTAAAAGGAACTAAAATATTTTATTTTATAAAATAATTACAAGAATTTTTCCATCTTATCTACAGCCCCTTTCTATTTTTTTTCAGTCTTTTATCAATTCCTGCAAAAAATTGGGGAATTTTGATTTTTTTTTTTTTGTTTTTTGTGACCTCTGTAGCTTTGTTCTTTTTTTTTTTTTGGAGTTTTTCCCCAACGCTTTGTCGTTTTTTTTAAAACCTTTTTTTTAGTTTTTTACCTTTATCTTTAAAAAAATATAATATACAAAATTTTTACACAAAAATTAAAAAAAAGAAAAAAAATGTTTAAATAAAAAAAAAGTAAAAAAAATTTTAAAAAGGGGGATATTTTTTTTAAAATTTTTTTAAGGGAAAAATTTTTTAAAAATTTTACTGAACATACTTTTTTTCCAAAAAAATTAATTTTATTACAAAAAACTTTTTTTGCTACAATAAAAAATTTTAAAAAATGGCAATTTAATAGTTGGTTAGTTTTTGGGGGGCCCCCAACCTTCCCCCATTAATATTTAACTAGACTTGAAATTTTTTTAAAGAAAAGGGGGTTTTTGTTAATGTCTCTTTTTTCAGTTAAATGTCTTTCATGTATGTAACCTAATTTAAATCTTCCCCAACAGATGTTGATTTATACCCAACTTCTCAATTAATTTTTAGGTAAATACCCAATTGAATCACTCTTAATCATTTTTTATAATTAATGTTATTTCAAAAGGTTAAAATTTGGTTTCGCTTTTCCCCCCAAAAAATGTCCCCCTCCCCCCCATGAAAAAAATTTTTAATTGGAATGAAAGATGGCTTTTTAAAATTTCTTAAATACCCCATGTCATAGCACAATGACTACTTCTTAAAACTTACATTTCTTAATTCACTCTTTTACAACTTTAGCTTTGGCTTTCATTTTTAGATTTTTGGGGGCCCCCGCCCCCTTGGAAAACTGTTGGTTTTTTTTGTTTTCCCATTTACCTAAAAAAATAAAATTAAAGATACTCTTAAAAAATGCTTTGGGTTCTAAAATTTTAAACCCAAAAATTTTTTGAAAAATTATTTTTTGAGATGGCAGTTCAAATAACTCACCATCAAAAATTGCACCCCAAATTTTTTTAAATTTTCAAAAATTTTCATCTTTTTATTCTTCTCTTTTTATCAAAACATCCCCCCGAATATCTCTGTCCAGATTTAAAAACCCCCATTTTCCTTCATTGAGCTTATTTTACCTAATTTTTAAATAAACCAGTTTTGGTTTTTAAGTCAACATTCTAACTTTTTGGGGGTTTCCAGTATAAGATTCCCCGCAATCTCCTGGGGAAATTTTTCCCTTTAAAAGGGGTACAAACACTTTGACTGGATTAAAATTTTTTTGGCAGGTCAGTGTTTTTTTAAAAAAAATAAAAAAATCTAAAAAAATTTACTGCCAAAGCTGGGGAAAATTCCCCAACTATAAAAAAAATTTCCTTTTCCCAAAAAAAATTTTTTTAAATTTTCTTTAATAACTGTTAAAATAAAATCAAAAACCATCCAAGTTGTACCCCAAAAAAATTTCATCAGATATTTTATTGCTTTTTTTTTTACATAAGCCATTTAAATGATTCTGGATTTAGACAAAGCAAAACACATTTTTTTTTGTGCAGGTATAAAAAAAGGGCCCCAACCCCAAAAAAACCCCAAAAAAAAGAATTGGGCTTTAAATTTTACAATTGTTTCCTTTTTTTTGGGGAATCTTGAATTCCCCTAAACTTTTGAAAATCAAACTCGAATCGACCGTTATTCTCTTTTTTAAAAATTTGTGCATGTTGGTTTCTCCTTTCAAAAATTTTATCTGGAAAATTCCCTTTTAATATTATCAAAATTTTAGTTTTTTTTTCAACTTTTTCTTGCAACCTGTTACTTTATCAAGGGGGGACTTCACCTAAAAGGTATGTTTTTTTTTGAAAATTTAAAATTATTTAAAATTAAAAAAATTTTAAAAAATTTAAAATACTGTTTAAATAACTAGATTAAAAAAATTCCCCCCTCATTTTTTTAAAATAAATCTCTCTTAAATTAACATGAACAATATGGCCAACTTTGTAAAAAATTTATAATTTTTTCCTTTTTTGGAATACAGCATGAAAAATTGCCTAACGAATTTTCATATTTAAGAGTAAAGTCCTGCTTTTTAAAAGGCCATTTTAATTTAGATCTTCCCCAAAACCCTTTTTTCCCCCCTTCTGGAAGATCTATCCTTATCGATTTTAAACCCCCTTGGCCTGAAAAAATTTTGAATTATCGTAGGATGGGGGTTTAAAAAAGTTAACTTTCCAAAAAAGGAAGTTTTCACCAATTGGGGGTTCAGACACAAAAATTTTTCCCTTTTAGAAAAATTACGGGGGTTGTATCAGCTTTAAAAATGTTTTGTTTAAATTTTTATTAAATAAACTTCATCCCCGGGGTTTTTTAAATATTTTTTTTTTTTTTGATAAATTTAAAAACGCCCCTTGGATATCTGGTTGGAAGTTGTAAAAAAATAGATAAAAATAATTGTCTTTTAAAAAAAGAGAGCCGTGGAAAAAAAAAAATATACCTACTTTCTAAATAAAAAAAAAAAACACCAAAAAGGGGAGTTGGGTTATGACACACAAAAAACGGTTATGTCCACTATTTCTTCTTCTTTGGATCTAACAGCTTTTAAAAACTTGGTTATTTTAAACCAGGGGTTAAATTCCCCCTTTTTTTGAAACACTTTCCCCAACAAAATACCGAAAGCAACCCTTTCGAAGATAAGTCCACAACCTTTTTTCCCGTCCTCTTCTTGCTGGGGTTTTTGTCTAATTACTTGGGAGAAGATTCAAAGGAAAAAATGGTATGGACTTTTCTTGGTTTTTTCCTCCCCCCAGTTTGGATGTTCGTATCCAGAAAAAGAATTTTTGGGTCGGAAACGTTTTTTTTTTCGAAAAAATTTGATTGATGGGGGTTTCTGGAATTCTTCCCCTTTGTCCCCCTGGATTCAAAATGCCAGCCCCTCCTTTTTTCAGACCCCCCTTGTTGTCAACGTGACTTTCCCCCCTTTGAAGGGGGGAAATTTTTTAGTCGGCTTAACCCCCCAAATTCCAAAAATTTTCAAAACTTAAAATTTTCAA
>JAHBCN010008613.1:0-38141 GCA_019359885.1 Listronotus oregonensis | reverse complement strand
AAAAACACAGCCACCTGCAGACCTTCCGTAAAGAGTGTTTAGTCACTACCTTTAACAAAAAAAACTTCTTGAAAATGTTTGGAAATCTTCTTTTATATTTGTGTAAAGCATAAGTACTAGTTGGGTGCCGGATTTTGGTATGTTTAACCCATTTTCTCCCGAGTCCGCCAACGATACGTAAATACCAAAATATGTTTAGACAAGACAGTAGTGTCACCACTAACGTCTGGGTAATGTCATCCAGAGGGGATCCATAGTTTAATGTGGAATCCGTCAGTACTATTTGAAGAAATCCAAGAAAAAAATTATTAAATTACAAAATAGCGGTGCTTGAAAATATAAAATACCAGTTCCTTGATGACGGTAATAAAATGGGTTTTGAAACAATTTTGTGTAAAAATGCCAATTTATATCTCAACAAAAAATTTTATAGGTCCCAAAGTAGGGAAATATAGGATTCATAAAGAATATTTTTAGACCGGGCGTAATGTTTTTACATTTGCCGTTCTTTCAGGACATAATGTTGCTTTCTAACTTTGCTAAAAACCCACAATATTTGGTGCAGCCACTCTGCAGTCCTGTAAGGTGTGCATTAATTTTTAGATCGGCATAGATATTCTATTTACGACATTTAAATTTTATGCTTTAAAGTTACATACGCATATTCTCGTACATTCCTTTCATATGTACAGGTTGACCCACGGGAACAGATAGTTGTTTGATTCCATTAAACAATTAAGCTGCCTCTAGACTTGTCTTACAAGAGTTAGTAAATAATCACCACTTAGTAGATTTATAGGAAAGGGCAAAATATATTGTTGAGGATCTCTCAATTTTGTAGGTGATATAATGTACAGGTCAGTGTAAGGTTTACATGCATAGAAATTACCGATACATCAAATTAATTTGTCGGGGAGGATTATCATGCAGAACCGCGTTATCAAAGACTATTTATCTAGGGAAACTAGGATTATTTGTCCGAAACTGGTGTAAGTGATCCAAGCGAAATATTTTGACCAAGATCATACAAAGAAAGTTTGTTAAGTTGCGTTTTATGACCAACTTGGTCAATAGCAATTAACATGTCAAGGAAAGTAATTTGATAATCGACAAAAAGCTTTAACCACTCATAATGTTCAAAAAATTACAACAAAATATTTGCTGTAAATCTTTATATATTAGGATTTTTAGGTTATTACCTTTTTATTAAAATAAGTAAGCACGTATTTATTGTACTTATATTACAAAACTTTATTTAATTTGATAAAAAAAGGTGACTTGCAAGATATAGTTCTTCACTTAATTGCTATGACCGAGGCTAATCCACTTTAATAACAGTACTTCAATATAAAATCCACGTCAATCATTAATTCATAAATAGAATATTAAAATAAGCAAAATGATAAAAGCGGGCCACTCCCCAAAAACATTATTGTTGTTGGCATTTCGGTTTCACTTTTTGGTATGTTTATTGCGTAAACCAAAACAGAGTATTGTGATGTTCTGGTAAATTTAGAACCTATTGTTTAATATTTTCCTGGCAATTATTTATCTTTGAATATTATTTTGAATATATTTATGCACCTATTTCTTTAGTTGCTTATTTTATTCATTACATAACACAAAATTAATATGGTGAATTGTAATAATGAAGAACGAACAATGACAGACTGAAATTAGAATGCAAGGAAGTATAACAGTAAAGAAGAAAATGTAGCCTAAAAGGCTTAGGACCTTAAAATCACATAAATTGATCCTATGTTGTTTGCATATATGTAAATATTGATCCGTTGTACCACCATAAAGTGAAAAATTTTATAAAAGTTGAGCAAGAATCCAGGAAAAGTTTTAGACCAAAACAGAATTGCCGGAATTTGTATTTTTTTTTTTAAAATAATTTTTTTGATCTTATATGGGTTTTTAAAGATTTTTTTAGCTAATACCATTTTTAAATTATTCACAATAGTTGAAGCATATTTCTATCAACTGGGTGAAACATATTCAAAGCTTATGATTAAAATATCTTAAAAGGCAAGAGATACAGGTAAGGTTAAAGACCGACAAAGTATCGTTTAAAAATAACACCATTTGTATTTTTTTAAACATGGTTTTCACCTTTTTTATCTTTGCACAGTCGACATCACGAAGGCTTATGCCTAAGTACTAATGTACCGTGGGTGTCTTAAGTGTGGTGAGAGGAAGTTTGTTCACACGGGAATTAAATATTTGGAGGCTGGAAGGAGAAGGGAAAACTTCTGCGGGTAGCAGGTTCCATAATCTGGACACTCTAGGGATGAAGGAACGAAGAAAGCAGGAAGTGCGGGGCCTCTCTAGCTGAACTGTAAAAGAATGCATAAAAGTTGCATTACGTGTTGCTCTGCTCCTCTGAGCAGAAGCCGTGAAAATACCTATAGAAGAGCGACACAGCTCGACGGTGGGCAAAAGGAGGAAGCCTTACTGTAAGTGTGGGATCATTAATAAGACGAATGGCTTCTTTTTAAATGAAGTCCAGAATGCTGTAGGAGACACCATTTCCCAGACATGAGAACAATAATCTAAAGAGGGTCTGGATAGGGATACATACAGAGTATGAAGATTGGAAGAAAAGAAATATTTTCTGGCTCGAAAGAGGAATCCAAGCTTTTTTGAAGCTGCCGGGGCTATGGATGTAATGTGTTTGTGCCAGTTAAGGTTATTTTTAAAAGTAACGCCGACAATATTTAACGACTCTTTGTTCTGCAGAACTTGACCGCTCATATGTAACGGATGAGCATTGGCAGACCTTTTTCGCGACAGTAAACATGACTGTGTTTTCGAGGCATTAAACTGACCAAGATTTTTGGCGCCGCAATCCAAGGTAAGTTTAAGGTCTTGTGAGAGAGATATTCGCATTGACCCACTCTTGGTTTCCAAATTAGGCTTTTTGACTGGCTTTAGAAATTAAATGTTTAAGTGAAGAGTACTATCGTCAACAAAACTATAAATGGGATGGATTGTGAAAAAATGAAGATCATTGATATGTAGAAGAAACAAAGTGGTTGTCAGTACTGAGCCCTGGGGCACCCCAGGATTAATTTGGTGGGGGCTGGAAAAATAACCATCTACAGTAACTAATATACGTCGATAAGAAGGGAAACTGGAAAGCCTAGAGCAGGGGTCTCCAAACTTTCCGCCTTAGGGCCAACTGATTACTCCAGTAAGTTCCGAGGGCCAAAACCATATTATCATTGTTGCCGGTGGTAAAAAGGGAAAAAGTCCACTGATGAAAAAAAAAAATCCGAAAAAGTACACAACGTTTAAAAAAGGCTGCAAATCGGACTAAAGTCCGCAAAACGGCAAATCATATTTTTAATTTTCCTGTCATTATCTTAATTTCTAGATTAGTCGAGAGTACGAGCCATGAGGAGTAACGTGACAGACATCTGGTGGACACAAGCGGAAATAGGTAGTACCTTCTATCGCTAAAGATGGCGCAATAGCACGTACAGAATTCTCGTTGGTTCGAGAAAATTTGGTGTTTCCACTCACTTCTAGATGGCAGTAATTGGAATATATAAGAAGGTGTGGCGCAACCACAAGTCAGTTCCTATGACACTGTTGTTAAATAAAATTTGCATACCTTTAAAACGTGTTTGTGCGTGTTTAATTTAAGATATCTTTATTACGTATTTTGATTTGAATTGTTGCTTTTGTGTGCGAATTAGTAGTATGGAAAAGAAGCGAAAAATTGATAGGAATGCAGAAAATTCAAAGATCTGTGGAACATTCAGTATTTCGTAATTGACCAGTAACAAGGCGCTATGTTTGATTTGCAATGAAAGCCGTTCTCAAAGAATATAACATTAAACGTCATTATGAAACAAAACATTTTCAAAATTACTCAAAATATACAGGAAGTTTGCGGACAGAAAAATTCGAAGCTATGCAGCGCGGATTGAAATCGCAGCAATCTTCATTTACAAAACTCAAAACTTAACAAGAGGCTGCAACTCGTGCCAGCTTTGGTGGCTCAAATTGCAAAACGTGGAAAACCATTCACCGATGCATAATTGCAGTAGCCGAAGAAATGTGCCCTGAAAAGGAAATTTATTAAAAACTTCAGTATGTCAGCAAACACCTCGGCAAACACTGTGGCTCGAAGGGTAGAAAACATCGCTGAAAATATATCCTCTCAACTGTTCGACAAAAATGGACATTTTGAGTGGGTTTTTTTTGGATGAGTCAACGGATGTGTCAGATACTGCTCAGGTGTTGATTTATATTCGAGGATAGATAAGAGCTATGACGTGCACGAAGAACTTCTTGATATGGTATTCATGGCACAACTACTGGTACAGATATTTTTTAAAATTGAAATGGCCATTAATCAAAAGAACCTTCGATGGAAAAACTTGAAATGTATTACAACTGATGGAGGCAAAAACATGAGTGGGAAAGATAAAGGAGTGGTCGCTCTTGTGTCAAAGGCTGTAGAAAATGACGGTGGTTGAAAACCATTAGTCTTCATTGTATCATTCATCAACAGTCTTTGTGCGGAAAATGTTTGGATATGTCTGACGTTCTGAAACCAGTCATATCAACTGTTAATTTTATCAGATCTTTTGGGCTGAATCACCGACAATTCCGACAATTTATTGAAGAGATTGGAGAAACTGACTTACCTTATCATACTGCTGTACGCTGGCTTAGTTGTGGGAAAGTCCTTCAGCGCTTTTTGGAACTTCGAGCAGTGATCGAAATTTTTTTGAATAAAAGCATCGCCCTCTTATAATTACAAAACAACGCATGACTGTGGAAGTTAGCATTCTATGTTGATTTGACAAAACATGTGAACGAAGTGAATTTGGGATTAAAAGGAGAAAACCAGCATCTTCCTGATTTATACACTAATATCAAATCATTCCGGAAGAAATTGAGACTGTTTCAATCACAACTACGAAGTAAATGTTTTTCACATTTTAAAACATGTGAGATATTCAGCCACACTACTGAGACTGAGTTTCCTATCGATTTTGCAATCGAAACTTTCAGTGCTTTGAAGATAAATTTTGATACTCGTTTCTCGGACTTTGATGCCATTGCGAATCAAATTAAGATTTTTCAGAATCCTTTTGATACTGACATTGAAACCCTAGCCCCGGAACTTCAAATGGAAATGATGAAACTCATCTTTGTTGGAATTTTATAAGAGTCTTCCACTGACACAATTTGATAATTTGCATAAATTTGCTCGTGGTCTGTTTTCTGTTTTTGGTACTACTGATTTGTGTGAGAAAACCTTCTCCAAAATGAAGTACACAAAAAATGTTTACAGATCGAAATTAACTGATGAGTATCTTAAATCTCTTTTAATAATTGGTACAAGTAAAATTAGTCCACAACTACAAACTATTGTCAGTGGAAAATCTCAATTACATAAATCTCATTAGTATTTCATATGTCATTATGTTTGTTATAAGTTATGTGATTATTTAAAATGTATAAAATGTTAGTTGGATTCATTTCAATAATTTGTTATTATTAAAACTGAAGTTAAATTTTCTGCATATTATACATGTCTTTACTCATTACAATTTTGTGTTTCTTTATCCAACTTATCACAAAAACAATAACAATAAGCCTACAAGAATGTTATGAGTTAGCGGAGTTAGCCCATGACCATATCAATGTAGATGTCATATTAATAATTATTCAACATAGAATTAGAATACTTCAGTAAACTAAATTTAATTTGCTATAAAAATTATTTGTTCTCTAAAGGAGTTTTCAAGTATATTAGCTCCCCGCGGGCCGGACAAAATCTGTCCGCGGGCCGGATGTGGCCCTCGGGCCGTAGTTTGGAGACCCCTGGCCTAGAGCAAAGCTTAGGTGAAAGACCGTAAAAAGAAAGTTTGTTAAGAAGTCCATCATGCTAGACCTGATCAAAAGCTTTGGATATGTCAAGTGCAACGATCTGGGATTCACCAAGAAACTGAAGGGACTTGTTCCAGTTGTGTAAGACAAAGAAAAGAAGATCAACTGTGAATCTTTCGTGACGGAACCCATACTGTCTATCATGTAAGGTGTTGTGTTTTTCCAGATACTTTAAGATTTGGGAATTATTGAATTTTTCCATTACTTTGCAAACAACAGAAAGAAGAGATATAGGACTTTAGTAAGAGAGTTTTGCATCCTTTTTTGAGAACAGGTTGCACACGTGCAGCTTTCCAGCTCTCCTGGAAAATGCCTGTATTGTAAGAGATTCGAAAGAGGCGAGTTAGGATGGTTGCAAGCTCGGGAGCACATTTTTTAAAACGATTGCTGGTATGCCATCCAATTCTTTCCACCTATTTCTAAGTGTCATAAAAAATAGTCGTACCAAGTTTTTAAAATCAAATAAACGGTCTAATAAAATGTGCAGAGTTCTTTTAATTTTTTTATAAATAAAGCAAAACTTTACAATGAAATTTTACATTTGTAACGAAAAATTTATAATCAAAAAGTTTAGCAACTTAAATTTTTATTATTATATTTTAATCTATTTCAAAATTTTAGGTACTAATGGTTTTTTCGTAATTCTAAAGAAATGTAAGAAGATATCCTATATTTTCTAAAAAATATAAAACTTCTTGCAAGGAATACTACGGAACATCAATTTTTTTAATTCGAGGTCACATTTTCGAGAAAAAAATTATTTGCAGCTTTGTAGAAGAACATTACTCAAGAACTTTAGGCTGGTCTGGCAGGTATTTTTAACCAAAAGAATTATCTAAAAATGTTTCTTTAAATTTTAAAATGTATAAATTAAAACATATTTTAACGCCAGCCTTGTAGGTAAACATTAATTTTCAAAATTATTTGGTATTTTAAAAAATTTGAAGGGTTCTTTTGCAACCGCATAAACCCTGCCAGCCATTGATTTTCGTATTTAACTATTATTTAATCACACACAACACACAAAATTTTAGATTTGTATCTAGCACGTTAGTCCATATAACGCATTGTTTATGTAGCTGCATAGGTGCAAAAAAAACCCGTGTAAGTTTTACATAAATATATAATCTTCGACATTCCCACCCTAGTTTTGGAAATGGTTCCGGTCTCAGAGATAAAAAGACTGTTATTCAACCAAAGAATAATGCACATAAATGACCTTGCAACCATCCTTACCTAACATAATTTACTATTTCCCGGTTCACCTCGTAATTACAACGTAATTAAAAGAATATAATGACTTGAATATTTAGGAATTCCGTCTGATGCTAATGTGCTGCGGTAAACCCATAACGGCATACGTTTTACTGTTTTCTCGGCTGCACCATTTAATATAATGCTATAATATAAGCTTAGAAGAAGAGGTAATGAGTAAAACAGTACTTTAATGTATTACAAAGATTAAGGTCATTTTTTATAAGGTATTATAATAAAAATTAGTCCTCTAAATTATAATAATATCTATTCATAACTTTAAAAATATAGAGATAAAGTTTCGATTAATCTGGTATTATTTTTTTATCCCTATGACGGTCCACCAAGGATTAATAAAGCTTAAGAGTGCATTTACGCTACACCTTAGGGGTCGGGCGAAAGGACGCGGAGACGGTGGGCGGAGACTAACAAACTCCCACTACCACAATTTTCGTATAGCCGCATTAAAAATATTATATTTTATTTAGGTTCTTCCAAATTCGGTGTATCGATGCGATGTTGTTTCCGATTGCAAGCCTACAGGAGATAACGTTTTTCGGTAATTATTTTTTACTTAAATAACATAAATTATACATCATTTTAGAGGTAAGGAAATAATCTATGCCTCTGCTGTAACGGATTTTTGAAATATGAGTCGAGTTAAGAGAAAATAGTATCTAAACATAACCGATTTTAGGGTGACTTTCACTCAAGGAAATATTAAAAACTTAAACCAAATTTAAAAAACTATTACAGCAGAAGCCTAGATTTAACTGTTGGCTTTCATATAGTTTTGAAAATTATCGATAACTTATACCGTTTTTGAGAAAAACATTATGCCCCGAACCCCAAATTGGATCCATGGAACGAGGTACCATGGGTTTTTGGATGTACTCGTATAACCCAAAATTTCCCAAGTTCCGTCAACGTTGTCCAAGAACCAAGTCATGCAGATATTGCATTTTACGGCAGGGCGTAGGGCTTTCATATTTTTTATATATTGTTTTTACTAAAAAACGGTGTTTTGACGTCGCAAAGTCTATACAAGGTGTCCAAGATAAGGAGGGCCACTATGGGGATATCCGAAATGGTACGAGGTAGGTAGTTTAAATTTGGCAAAGTTGCGTATTGGGGAGCGTAATAATATACCGTTGTAAAATTGAACATACATTTTTTACATTCAGAAAAATGGCGGAAAAACTAAATTTTCCAATTCATTCTTATATTTTACGAGGTTGTTTTAAAAGTTAGAATAAATCTAAAAATACATTCTTATTAGAACTTTTTGCGCTTCATCTATTGGCGAAGTCAAACATTTCTTACGACGTTTCGTTTTCGCTACACCATCATCAACTTTATTTGTTTAAATACGGCCCTCGATTGCTTATTGCATTTATTTGAAGCAGTTTTAATTTTAATAACAATGATGTATAACCCATGATATTTTTCTGTTAAAAAAAAAACATACTTTTCATAAGTGACAATGAGTTAGACAAGGAACGCACCTGATTTCTTATAGGGGCGTTCCATATTTGTTAAATAAATATTAAGTGTTATATATTTTCTCAATCAGGATAATGAGGGGACCAAAAAATTAAATAAAAAGTCCAGGGTCGTATTTAAAAAAATAAAGTTGATGATGGTTTAAAGAAAACGAAACGTCGTAAGAACTTTTGACTTTGCCAATAGCGCAAAAAGTTCCAATAAGGATGTATATTTAGAATTTTTTTAACTTTTGAAATAAACTAGTAAAAAAATAAGAACGAAAATCGAAAATTTCAGTTTTTTCGCCATATTTACGGAAGTACGAAATATAACTTATATACCGTTTCGGAGATCCCCATACTGGCCCACCTTATCTTGGACACCTTGTATATAATTTTCTGTTGGCTTTTATTAACATCAAAATTAAAAAAATAATAATAATAAAGGCTTCAATAAATTCGAGGGTAAGCATAATGATTTTGAAAATCGTAAGAGATACAAGCGTGGTTAGTTGTGGTTAGTTCTGCTTTATTTAAATGGAGACAAAGCCTTATACAGGGTGCCACAGATTCGAGTGCATGCATGGGAATCTTGGAAACCGTAAGAAATACGAAGTCGGTTAAATAATTGCAAAGTTGCGCATTTAGGTGCCTAACAACATGCCGTTTAAAAAGTTGTAAAATTCCGAGTACTTCCCGAGATATTCGTTTTTATTTCTTTTTAACGTTATTTAAAGAGATAAAGAAAAACGAAAGACCATTTCTTATGGCCACTTTTTAAGCTCTACAAAACAGCGTTGAGAGATTTTCCGTACGACGTTTCGTTTTCGTTAAACCATCATCAACTTTATTTTTTTAAATACGGCACTCAATTGTTTATTGCATTTTTTTAAAGTAGTTATAATCCCAATTACAATGATGTAAAACACTTAATATTTTTCTGTTAAATAAACATATTTTCCATAAGAGACAATGAGTTAGACAAGGAACGCACATCATTTCTTATAGGGGCGTTTCATATTTTTGGTGGTTATTAAAATACGCCTGGCGGTACTTTCCACCTTTGTATGTGAATCTGTCGATACAATAAAGATTATTTAATTTATTTTTTTTTATATTTGTTAATAAATATTAAGTGTTATACATTTTTGTAAATGGGATAATAAGGGGTTCAAAAAAATTAAGTTGATGATGTTTAACGAAAACAAAACGTCGTGCGGAAAACCTCTCAACGCTGTTTTGTAGAGCTTAAAAGGTGGCCATGAGAAAGTGTCTTTTATTTTTCCATATCTCTTTAAATAATGTCAGAAAAAAATAAAAACGAAATCGTCAAATTTCAGTTTTTTTCGGATATCTCCGGAAGTACTCGGAATTTTGTAACTTTCTAAAGTGGACATGGTTAGTTACGCAAATACACAACTTTGCCATAATTCAACCGACTTCGTATCTCTTACGGTTTCCGAGATCCCCATGCATGCACTCGAATCTGTGGCACCCTGTATAATGGAGCTTACCAATTAAAAATAATTTAAATACTTTTAAAGAAAATAAAAAAACGACATATAATTTTTTTTCATTCCATTTTTAACGCAAAAGAAAACTTTTAAAAAATTAAAAGTGCAACAAAAAAAATGCATTCGATGAGGGGAAATAATAAATTCTTGACAAAATTAATAAAACATGGAGTAAAATTCTTGTGTGTGCCTGAACAATTTTGTAATAAAAAAAACTAAGGCGCCATAAGAAATTTTCTTTTGCCCAATGCTCATAACAAAACACCATTTATAATGATTAAGTTAAATAAATTGTAGGAAAACATCTACCAGATATTTGGAGCACTACCCGGAAAAGCCACAGCTAAGCAGTTAATGTAATGGTTTTTTTTGGTCTTGTTTATTAACCTAGTTATTTGATAAGTTTCTTCGTAAATAATAAAGCGGTTTCCAAATTATAATATGATTTTCAAATTACAATAACATTACAATCCAAAACATTTTTTTAATGAAAAATATTTTGCTTAATTAAAACATGTATTATTTAAAAAATAATAAAATGTATGTAACTGGTTAAGAGACAAAAAAATTAACAAATTAATGATAAATGTAAATAGCATTTAATTTTTGTAAAGATAATTTGTTTTCAAAATTTTTAATGGTGTTATAAAACTCACACGCAAAAGTATGAAAATAATATATATTGTACTTACGGCACATGTTTTAGGTGCTATTAAGTTGGCGAACAATAACTCTTGGAATATTATAATTATAAACTAATTAAAAATTTTAATGTCTCAAATAAGTCTTTAAAAGTCTAGACTGTAATTATTACACAGCCACAAAAAAAGTTGGAAATACTTTTCATGAGACATAAAATTTTACCTGGTAATCACGAATTCAGGGTCAAAATTCCGACATCACGTGACAATTTTTTCCTAACCTTAAAAATAGTAAAAATTCATAAAAAATATCTAGAAAAAACCGGACACATTTTTTTTACATCCAATTTTACATTTGTATGTAAAAAGATCTGCTAAATATAAATTCACGACCAGAATTAATGTTGCACGTATAGTTTTTTTCTAACCTTTAAAATAGACTAGAAATCATATTTTTAAAATCTTGGTGAGTCTTGACAAAAATCGCATAGGGGTTTTTTTCGGGCTGCTGATTACGAAACTATAGACAGATTCTAAAAATTCAAGACGGCGGATGTGTTTTTCAAGATGGCGAATATTTTTATATAGATTTGAAGTTAGTATTCAAAATTGAAGGAGATGGACCCAACATAATGAACAAAGTATCTATTAGCCGATAACACTTTTAAAAACGAAAATTAATTTTCAGTTATTTCGATAATAATTTTTTGTTTCTTTATTATGTTTCTGAAATTTATATTTACCTAAACTCGTAAAATTTGTCTTCCAACAGGTGTTTTTGCTTATTTTATGAATCATATTGAAGCCGCCATCGTGATTGTCTTAAATTAAAGTTTAATTCAAAATCAAAAACCTCCAAAACCACCTAATACGAAATTTGGCTTAAATCCGTTGATTTTTGAAAAATGGATTCGCCAACTTAAAAAAAACATCCGCCATCTTCAATTTTTAGAATCTGAGTTCAGTTTCGTAACCAGCGACTCAAAAAACCCACTTATACGAAATTTGAGCAAGATCCGCGAAGATTTTTAAAATATGATTTCTAGTCCATTTTTCAAGGTTAGAAAAAAAACTACAGGTCTGTCTTAATTCTAGTCGTGGATTTGGATTCATCAGATTTTTTTACATAAAAGTGAGAAGTTTGATGAAATAACAATGTTTCCAGTTTTTCCTAGTCAATTTTTATAACTTTTTACCAGTTCTTTGAGGTTCGGAAAAATTGGTGATGTGACGGCAGAATTTTGAACTCGGAGGCAAAATTACTAAAAAAACATAATATACCTTATAAAAATACCCAACATTTTGTGTGGTTGTGTCATTGTCCACTGTGCATTTACAGTTTAAAAGTATAAATGTCCAAATGACCGGTTTAATTTACTTCCGATTCTTTACCATTTCTCGGGTGATGAAGTCCGTTGGAATAAAATTTTGTCTACTTATAAATATCTGTGTGTCTATGTCTTATAAATTATTTTGTCAAATTTACCGGTCACAGTTTAAAAAAAACAAGTACTCTATATAAACTTTACACATCTGGTTTTATCTACTAGTTTAAAACTTGATTATTTTTTTAAAAGTAGTAATCAATTTTAAAAGTACAAAAAGTTTTAAATCAAAAATGTTTGGCTAATTTTCAAGAAAAGTAATGTTTCCAGTGGTTCTATATTAGTACTTGTAAGTTGCATTGTACCATAAATCTCCTGAGAGTTGGCACAACTTGTCAAGTACAGACAAAAGTACCTAGTCAACTAAGTTATACAAACAGCAAAACTTTCACCAAAAAGATTTTTTTCTCTGTACGTAAGAAACTACACACTAAATCTCCAAGATTAAGGTTATTTCCAAATCCATTGAAATATTACAATATTTTGACACGCAAGTTACCAATTAATATCAATCTCTGTCAGTGTTACCAGATTTTTTTAGTAAATATATGACGCGCACTTAAAAGATCTTTAAGGTTTTTTGACATAAAAAAAGAGAAAAGCAGTAATATAACAAGATAATACTTATTTAAAAATATAATATTTTTTTTTATCTTGGGACAGTCCACGAAGGCTGATGCCTAAGTACTAACGTACCGTGGGTGTCTTCAGTGTGGTGAAAGGGAGTTTGTTCACACGGGACTTAAATTTTTGGAGATTGGGAGGAGAAGGAAAAACTTCTGCGGGCAGCAGGTTCCATAGTCTTGACACTCTAGGGATGAAGGAACGAAGAAAGCGGGAAGTTCGGGGCCTCTCTAACTGAACTGTAAAAGGATGCATAAAAGTTGCACTACGTGTTGCTCTGTTGTGAGCTGCCAGAGAAGGAATAATACTGGCCAACTCCTCTGAGCAGAAGCCGTGAAAATACCTATAGAAGAGCGACAGATCCCCTACAGCTCGAAGGTGGGCAAGAAGAGGAAGCCTTTCTGTGAGCGTTGGATCATTAATAAGACGAACGGCTCTTCTTTGAATGGAGTCCAGAATACTAAGTGTTGTAGGGGACGCCTTTCCCCAGACATGAGAACAATGTTCTAAGGAGGGTCTGATTTGGGATACATACAGAGTGTACAGATTGGAAGAAGAGAAATATTTGCTGGCTCGGAAGAGAAATCCAATCTTTTTTGAAGCTGCCGAAGCTATGGATAAAATGTGTTTGTGCCAGTTGAGGTTATTCTCAAAAGTAACGCCGACAAGATTAAACGACTCTTTGTTCTGCAGAACTTGGCCGCTCATATGTATGGGATGAGCATTTGCAGACGTTTTTCGCGACAGCGAACATGACTGTGTTTTCGAGGCATTAAAATGAACAAGATTTTTGGCGCCCCAATCCAAGATTACTTTGAGGTCTTGTGAAAGAGATATCTGCATTGACCTGCGCTTGTTTTCGAAATCAGAATTACACGGTGGCTTCAGAAATTGAATACTAGAGTGGAGGGTACTATCGTCAGCAAAACTATGAATGGGATTGATTGTGGAAGAGAGAAGATCGTTAATGTGTAGAAGAAACAGCGTGGGTGCCAGCACTGAGCCCTGGGGCACCCCAGCATTAATTTGGTAGAAGCTGGAGGAATGACCATCTACACTAACTGATATACGTCGATTAGAAAAGAAACTGGAAAGCCAAGAGCAAAGCTTAGGTGGAAGACCGTAAGAAGGAAGTTTGTTAAGAAGCTCATCATGCCAGACCTGATCGAAAGCTTTGGATATGTCAAGAGCAACGATCTGGGATTCACCAAGAAACTCAAGGGACTTGTTTCAGTTGTGTGAGACAAAGGAAAGAAGATCAGCTGTGGATCTACTGTGACGGAATCCATATTGTCTATCATGTAAGATCTTATGTTTTTCCAGATACTTTAAGATTTGGGAATTAATGAATTTTTCCATCACTTTGCAAACAACTGAAAGAAGAGATATAGGTCTATAGTTGGAAGGGAGACTTTTGGATCCTTTTTTGGGGACAGGTTGCACACGTGCAGCTTTGCAACTCTCCGGGAAAATGCCCGTGTCGTAAGAGATTCGAAAGAGGCGAGTTAAGATGGGTGCAAGCTCGGGAGCACATTTTTTTAAGACGATTGCTGGTATGCCATCCAGCCCAGACGATTTTTTAGTATTAAGAGAATATACAGGGTATCCGGAAAAAATACGTGAAAAGACTGCTACAAGTTCACTTTTTTGGTATAGGCCTCCTCTTCAGAGATACTGGCTTCCAAATAGCTTTAATGAAATCAAGTTTTTTAGACATAAATATTAAACCACTAGCCCAGGTCTTTATCTGGGCCATTAGGTATATTCTAAGTATATTTTAATAAGATGTAATACCCAGTAAGACTCTTCAAATTACTATCAAAGGAAGTGTTGTGAATTACTCACAGCTGCAGGAACGAACTAGCTGTGATACTTATGACCCCCTTTTTGGATTTAAAATGGATTATAATCATAATTACCTAATGAATCAGACATTTGTAGTGACCAAAGTATTTGTTTTCTAATATCAATACGATGCCTAACAATTTCGTTATTAACTTTTTAGCTGCAAACTTAAATATTTTTTTTCATTTTTTGTTTAGAGGACCATAGGCATATCATTTTTAAAAATTTAAATTAAAAAGTTCATTTAATGACTAATATAACACCCACGATGCGTTAGTACTTAGGCCTTCAATCTTCGTGGACTGTCTCAAGATAAAAAAATATTACTTAATTTTTTAAATTATTATTAAACGCATTTTATGCTAATTACTCCAGTAAATGAAGGGACAAAGCTGTAAATAAATCTGTACAGTTTTCTCTTGTGGCGTAATTCTTAGGTCTTCGGGAATTCTTTCGAGCGAAAAAAGGTTGATCAACATTAACAGATGGGAAAGGGCTGACAATGGTCCCTCAGGGCCCGAAAAAATGGGTTTCCCGCTAATATCTGTCAAAATATGGAATTTTTGTTAAAACAAAAAATAAAGATCGCCTTGTAATCTACAAAAATTGTCCTATATTTTTTTTTAGAAATATCGATAGTTTTCGAGATAACGGGACCCAAAAGTTCCCTTATTTCAGCTGCCGCTCTACCGCTAGAATGCCGCTATATTCATGGATTTACTTATAAGCGGGAGGACGAATTGTTCCATTACTCGGGCAATAATGTACATTTTTTAATATCATTGCATATGATTTTGGGTCCATTCGGATTTTTCTAGAATATTAAAAACAGCAGACAATTTTTTTTTTCAATATTTTAAGAGTATCTCATTAATTTATTGATATTTAAAAAAAATGGTTTGTTATTAACATTTCTTTTTTAAAATGAGACCTTAACAAGGGTTCAATGATCCTAGACTTGCGGTTTGATAAAAAATTGTTTTGCCCATCTGCATTTTTTAGCCGTTTCCGGCGTTCTAGAAAATCTGTAGAATAAACGCGAATCAAAAACTTATCATGTATTGAAATGCTTTTTACTGCACATCATTTAAAAGTTTAGAGTGTCTTGTTTCTAAATGTACTTTTTTCTTTTTTATTAACACCAATATTTTTCGCAGTTTTTGCGACAAATATTGGTGTTGCGAAAAAAAAGGTAAGGACCATTTTGTAGATTTCAAGGTGATCTTTATTTTTCCTCTAAACAAAATTTTTTTAGTTCGTATATTTTGGCAGATATTCGCGGGTAACTCATTTTTTGGACTTTGGGGGGTCATCTTCATCGGGTTTTCACGTCGAAATCGTGATAAACTTTTTCTCGCTTGAAAGTGTCTGCGAAGACCTAAGAATTGCACCACAAATAAAAACTGTACAGATTTATTTACAGCTTTGGGTAGTTTAAGGTCTTCAGTTACTGGACTAAATATTTAGATTATTCCTAGTTAAATTAGTCATGTCCATATAATATATACTTTATTTCTTTCAGGTGCAGCAAAATCCATGTTAATGTTAAAAGACAAATAAAGAAAACATTTTTCATTTCAGCAAAAAACTCCTTTCCTGCAAAACTATTGTAGGTGTTTCTAAGAAAGGTTACGTTGGTACAATAAGACCAGTATAGATTTTAATATTTAATAGGTAATGATAAGTATTTTAAACACTTGGTGTCCAGGTTTATTGTCTTGCCTATATTGGGTTTATAAAAACAATTAATTTTCTTTAATACGGTAGACACAAGGACACTTAAATTGCTTTTACTTTTTTAAATCTGATGCTGGAATTGTACATTATTTAACTGTGTTTTAAAAAGAGTGTTACCAAAAAAGTCTACAGTATAGTTATGTTATTAAAACTGATGTTAATGCCTTAAAACGAACTGTAACAAGAAATTCAGTATATATTTAAAACATGTTACCTAAATTCATGAAACTTTCAACTTTTGTGAAGATCCATTAAGGTAATATTTTTTTCTCGTATGACTGGGTAAAAATTTAATAAAGCCCCAAGGCAATCAAACTTTTTATATCTTTTTGATCTGAGTTTCTTTAACACAGTTCAGGTTAGCTGTCCTCAGTTCTCTTTAGAATTTCTCAGCTAGTAAAATAATTAAAGATGCATACTTTTCTGCCTTGTTCACAATATTAAACCTGCAACTGAATAAATGGGTGGTGTAACCTCCGCAAGCCCAACGTTTAAAGAAGAAACATTAGAGTTTGCTCTTTCGAAATAAGGAAGCCTTTTTTAAGAAGATGAACTGGTAGATACTTTAGTGTCTTTTGTATGAGCAAAATGAACGAACATTTTAAGTTATTTAAATCTGTTTTGTGGGTTTTTTTATATATTAGAGAGATGGTGCTTGGTTTGTTAGAATTACTAAGTCTACAACAAGCAACTTAAAACTTATTATACTTATTGGTTAACTATTAGGTTTATCATATTAAATAGGCCTTCAAATTCATGAAAAATACGTATTTTTCGGCATTTTACCATAAGTTGATTTTAATAAATTTTTATTTAATATTTTGATAAGTTGTACATATCTAAGCAAAAATTTGTTGGTTTTCAATATTACGTTTTATTCAGAATAGTATTGTGTCTTTCTATTTAAGGGATCGTGTGTCAACCATAAGTTCTTATTTCTGATAGATACAGCGTCGTATATGACCAAAGCAGTCTAGAACTTAAAAATATAATTAAATTTTCAACACATGTTTAGCCAGGCATTAAACCTTATTGCTAGTAAAGTAAAACAACAGTTTCCTATGGTAAATCAGTTAATTAGCAAGACAAAAAAAATGTTAAAATTCCTTTTAAAAAAATATTTTACAAAGAGCGCCTATTAAATATAGCTTTTTTTTTTTGTTTTAGACGACCTGCAAGTTCATATGGGTCAATAGGACTGAACATGCTCAGTTCGTTGTACCCCGGGACCAGGACCGAAGTGGTGCTATTTTTAAGAAACTTTTCAGGCGAATAACACAACGAAACTTTATATTTTGAATTAACTTAATATTTTGAGCTTGCAAAAAATAGCGTGAGGATCACGGTCAGTAAGTTCTTACTGGTTTGGGTTGTTTTGGAGATTTCGACTGAGTCTCGATCTCCAAAGCCCAATTTGGCTAAAGTCTGCAACTTTTTACGCCCTTCATTATTATGTAGTAAAAACAATACTTTTCGAAGTTATTGATTTCAATAATTGGGTGTTATCCATATATTTTAAACAAAGTAAAATACACATAAATTCCTAGGGACGAGTCCCCGGGTCCATTTTATAATCTCACAAATATGTATGAAAGAGCCAGTACCGAATATTTCACGTATAAAAACATAGGTAAAACGGAGAAGTTGAAAGGGACTGCAAAACAACTCGTGACGTCACATCGCATATAAATACAGATTGTTTACGTATCGATTTTGTCTGTTTCTAGTTGTGCTGCGGTAAATCTCGACATAACTAGTATTTTGTTTTATTTTGCGTGGCTAAATAAAGTGTTTTTCATTCATTATGGCTAAAAAAGAATTTGTTTCGGCTTCCACAAACAATTTGTGTAATTTCTGTTTATGGTGTTGGATAACATTAAAAATGACAGAACGTTTTAATTCAGCAGAAATCAGAGGTGCAAAAGCAGCATTGTAAGTATTTATTTTGTGTTAAATAAAATAAAACATATTTTTACAATACTTGACGTTTAAATTAAATTAGAAAAAATAGATTTATGTAGGATTTATGTATTAGTTAATTATAACCTTATTTCTAACTTACATTAAAGTGGTCTACATAACCGGAAACGAGCCCACAGGAATATATCAACCAACCAGTCTCGGGGTTATACAGACTTGTAGAAGGAACAAGACTAATGAGAGGATTGGTATAAAAGACAATGGGAGATTAGGCACAAAAAGTCCAAGAGGCTGCGCTGCCTCCGGTAGTTAATCAAGACGGCTCCCAGGGAAGAAGAAAAAGAAGAAGAAGAAGTGGTCTACATAACAGAAAAATTTACTTTTTGATTTTGGCAAATCACATTTTGCTGCTGTAAACCATTGTTTCTTACGCTTATAATTCCCCCGAGGCACACATGCAAAAATTTTGTTTGATATACTTTACAGATGTGCCCGTACAAAGCACAAAACACCATTTATTTTATGATTCGTACATATTACTTATTCAGACAGCTATGAATGTTCCTTGATCTTAAAAGCAACTTAATTTTTTTTACTGAATCCCATATACTGTAAAATTAACATTTATTAAAAAAGAATAATAAGTTTTAATCTAAAGACGTACGTTGTCTTTATAACAAATAAATCATCATACTTATATCTTTTTTTAGGGACCAAATTTAATCTTGTGCCAGCAGTGCATTTAGTTTAGTATATATCAATTCGTGTGAATCTGTGCATCCTTTTAACCAAAACTACTAATCATTTGTGATAATTACTACTACTACTATTTATCTGATTTTTTGTAAAAAAACTTAATAAAATACTTTTTTACCTAAAAAATTGTATTTAATTTTTCTGATTGAATTTTAAAATTTAACATTAGCTTTTCCCTTATCAATTAAAATAAACAATATAAACATTCATTTTATGATTGATTTAGGTAAAATAACACATCAAGAGTATTAAATCAATACAAAAACGTAAATAATCCACAATCCAGTTAATTGCATAATTTACATATTTTAATGACGAGCTTCACGCGTCATGCGGTAAACGAAGACTCGTGAAATAAGAACATGGTATGATAGCTTCATATCATTATGTTTTTAACAGTTCTGTGAGCTAACATTCACAATCAGCAGGGCCGTATCTAGGCGGTGGCGAGATGGGCGACCGCCAAGGGCGCAGCTACCTGGGAGGGCGCGAAATCGACCATGAAAAAATTTTTTTTTTCATCAGTTGTCAGTATTGTTGTCATATTAATATTTTTTATTGACAAAATTAATTAAATAAATAAATTACAACAGAACAATTTTATAGCAAATTTTTAACTTGGATACTTAATTTAATTATTTTCAATATATTAAGAGTGAATAAATTTATGAATTAATAATAAAATATCAATTTATCCAGATACCTATAAGCAGTATATAAATCCTTAATTTTTTTTAATATTTAAGCTGCGGAAATTGGTATTTTATTAATTGGTTGTAGCTCTAGTTCCAAACTTATAATGTATTTTTCTGGTAGTTTCTGTAAAAATCAATGAATCATTCGTTTAGCTAATATATATGTTTTCAATTCGGCTCTTACCATGGGGATCTTAGAAACGGTAAGAGATACGAGGAAGTTAAAATTAGGACAAGGTTGCTTATAGCGAAGCCCAATAATACACTGTTAATAAATTGAAGTTATCTCTTGTACTATTGGAAATTTGGCGAAATAACTAAAATATCCGATTTTCCTTTTTATTTTTTTACGAGAGGTAAAAAAAAATCTAAAAATACATTCTTATCGGAACTTTTTGCGCCTTATGTATTGGTGAAGTCAAACTTTTTTACGACGTTTTGTTTTCGTGAAACCATCCACAACATTATTACTTTTTTAAATACGGCCCTGGATTTTTTATTGATACGCAACTTTGCCCCAATTTAAACTTCCTCATCTCTTACCGTTTCCGAGAGCCCAAGATGATGGTCGAATTTGAAACACCCTGTATATTTTAAAATCTTTTTACATGTTTCATGTTTCATTTTTAATTAAAAATTTTGTTCCATATTATTTAATTTATTAAAGTATTAATGTTACGTTTTAGTAGGTCTGCTAAGCACAGTATTTTTGTAACTATTATTTTATTGTTGAGAAAATTAATTAAGTTTAATCATCCCCAAATAAGGATGTATAGTTAATTTATATTCCACTTTTTTGAGCCAGATACAAACAGTTGTTTTATGTAAATCGTGTCTATTTCAAATAGTGGGCTAACATTTCCATATAAAAAAAAATATAGAATTCGACACAAATTCCACCACAAAATTGGTATTTTTAAAGAAACGAAATCCTCGAATCAAAAACTTTAGGATCTACAACTTTGTCTTTAATTTCATAAAATTTCCTGTGGAAAACCCCAATCTCCCCATTTTGTTAAAGGGTATTCCATAATCCCCAAATCCCCGGTGTGTAAGGGGCGAATGTCAAGCTCCCCAAGGGCGCGGCCATACATAGATACGGCACTGACAATCAGATCCATTTTACAAGTAAACAAACTACAATTTTCTTTCAATTTATTAAGTATATGTTAAACAATAATAAAAAAAACTTTATTTATTTAGTTTTATGTTATTCAGTTTAACCCTCCAAACAAATATACTGTTATGTTATAGAATTATTTAAAGCATATTAGAATTTCATCTAAGGGTCCCAACTTTTTCAAAGCAACTATTTAGTTGCTTTGAAGAAATTTGAATGAAACACGGTATTAAATGCGATCCCGCGCGCATTATTCTAAGTAACCGACAATCCGTGCATTCGCAATTTCCGGTGCGAGCCGATTGACAAAGTGTTAAGTAACCGACGAGTGAGATCCACTTGTCGGCTACATTATTGTTTGTTGAAGGCACGTAGCACAGAAGATTACAATGTTTTGTCTTGATTTTTACAAATAATATCAATAATTAGAACACAATTTTACAATTAAATTTCCTGACAGTGTGCAATACAAAAAGATAACCGATATTGCGTACATATTTCAGATTTATTCAAAGGAAGACGTTGAGGTTTAAAAAGATTTGTTCTTGTTTATATCGTAGGAAAGTAGTCAGTTAAAAGGCATCGTGGCAAATTTAGAATTTATGAGTATACACTAACCACACTGTTGTTATTGTGTTTGTACAGTGTTTTTGTATATAATATGTATCTTTTTATTCCAGCGTTAACGGCATACTTCGATAACGCTAGCAAGTATGGGAAATTTATTCCTGCTTTGCTGAGTAGACATTACACTTTTTTTAAATATAAAGGAAAATATTTATTAGAACCAAAGTTGTGGCGCTCTGAAGACACCTGCCTCGAAAAAATGGACCCTTACACCCTCCACGAAATCAGCTGGCTGGCTTAGCTGAAACTAAAAAAAAACGGCGGCGTTTTAATCTTTAAGCCTAAAAACATGAAAAACTGTTTGAAAAGAAAATTTTGAAAATTGGATTTTTGACAGACTTCGGAACAGGAAAATTTAAAACTTTAGGTATTTTTTTTTTACTTTTTGTTTACAAAAATAGAAATATTTTAAATATTGGGGTAATAATAGTTTATTCCGTGCGTCTATATATGCTGAGTCAATCCCATAAATTTGACGTGAATCGGTCAAGCCGTTCTCGAGATATGATGGAGGAAAGTTTGGAAAACATAGTTTTAAGAAAGACACAATTGAAGTTTCAAGTACAGATATACTATAAATATCCTAACTTACCATTTATCTGCGATACCAAGACTAAAATAAATTTTACAGCGTAGATACCTACAACAATTTTTTTTTCCTAAAATTGTTTAAACTTGTCTGTACTTGTCTGCATACATTTGTATAGCAGGGTCTCAGGTATCAAGCCGACATAACTCTCAGCGCTTCGACCACCTGCCTCTTCTAACTGCTGTTATCTTTATAATTGCTTCAAACTTTGAAAAATCACTTTACCATCATATTCTAAACATATTATGGAAACAATTTATGCAAAAAAAAATCTATTTTTTGAACTTATCATACAGAAGACCCTCCTTTAGAAAAAACAAATTAAAAAGTCTACATTTACTGTAATATACTTCTAATATATAGGCGTTTTATTTAGTTATTGCTGCAAGACTTGTCATGTCTATGCGGCTGATAAGTCAGGCTGACTCATCGGTCACTAAATACCATTTTAACAGCTTACCAAATCCATATAATAGGTACCCGACAAATAAGCCTTAGTCGTCGGTTACTTAATATCACATTAATCGGGTCACCTCGGAAATTTCGGAATAAATGAATTGTCGGCTACTTATAATAATGCGCTCCGCGCACAGGCGACTTTTAAGTTGCCGCAACTAAATAATTGCGTCCAGACATATTCCGAGGGTGAGTAAATAGACCACGTGGGTTTCTGTCTAACCGCGCGCACTGTCAACTATTTAGTTGCTTGACGACCCATGTTCAGAGCACTTTCATCACATTTTGCAATAAATAATTTAAACTATTAGCACCTGGTATTATTATTTTCTTTACAATAGAGTCACCGCCAATTTTTCTTGAGGTGGTAAAGCCTGTCGTAATGACGTATTTTGGTAAGATATTCGAGGTCCAAGGGTAACCAGTAGTTAATCAAAAGCTTCTGTGTTCATTCTTAGTAATTAAGAAGGGTACTTTATTTGGATATTCCTTCAATTTATCAAACAGTTCATAAAATTGATAATCAGAAAGTCTGGAACTAATTATTGGTACCCAAAACTTTTTGCCTTTTTGCTTGTTTTTGTGACGTTTTAGAATGAGCGCGACAGCGCAAGTAGCTTCTACAAAATCCATTGACTACGCTGAGAAGCAACTATTTAGTCGCCAGTACGCGATGGCGGGCTACTCACGGGTGAGTAAACTATTTAGTTGATGATGATTAAAGTTGACAGTGCGCGGGGGCCCTTACTTAAATTTTTGTTTGCATTTGTACAGTATAAATATTAATAAACGATTTTTATAATTATTTATTAAAGTATAAAAGCTATAATGAGTTGGTTAAATAAGGCTTATTCTTTAAGTGAGCAGATCGCAGTTATACTATAATTTAATTTTCTGAGATATTAAGGAAAACATAAGGCTAAAAAAAATTAGGAAATAAAATACTTCTTGGTTTTAAGGCTTCTCGACATTTTTCTTCTCCTAATTTGTATAATATTGAGTGAAGCAATTTAAAATACTAATACTTAGCAATAATTAAATAAAATTTAACTATTCTACTTGTTTATTCCTTAATTAACTTAAAATAGTGCTTTTTTATACACAGAGTGATTCAAATTCGATGCTCACCATTGAAATCTCTGAAACCGTAAAAGCACTTACATGTATATTTCACATCTCGACAGTTTGGAAGAAATAAAGCAATCTCTAAAATATTTTTTTTTGGCTATATAAAGGTTTCATGCAAAAAATCCTAATTGTAGTCTAACGATCTTTATAACTTTTTGGTATTTTTTTTTTAACTATAAATGGTAACCCCGAAAAATATACATAAAAGTTACTTGGAAAAAATCCTAAAAATTGCGGTATTTTTTTAAGTTTTTGGTGCGTTATTCCGTATACAGTGTGTCCCTAATTGGTGGGGAATGTATGGGGATCTTGAAAACCACGATAGATAGAAAATGGGTTAAATGGGGAAAGTTGTGGACAGTTATGTTAGTAAGCTAATCCCGTTTACTACATGGTTGTATCTATTCAGGTTTTTGATAAATTTTGAAAAAACCTGAAACATGCATTTTCGAAAATCGGTCATATTTTTTTTATAAGTGAAAATTTTTCAAATCTGTAAAAACTTCTTCAAAGCAACTTTTTTTGTAGAATATGACCAAGTGGTCAATTTTTATTTTCTACGTTTAGGGTTTTTAGAATCATCATCAACTTTATTTTTTCATAAGGACGCCATATTGGATTTTTACGCAGCCAAATAGTGCTTTTTATTCTGATTTCAACAATGTATAATATGTTATAATTTAAGAGTTTATAACCTCATTTATTTTAAAAAACAAATATTTTCTCAGTTGGCCTTGATTCCGGCGAACGTCATTTTTTTTGTAAGCAATAAAATATTAGTAATTGACAAAATAGATAACCTAAACAGATATTTTACAGAAATGGGTTCGCAAACATAGCTATAACGTTAATACCATGTTACAACAAAACTACACGTAACAAGTAGATTGAAACAAGTGAAAATAAAAACAATGAAAGGTGGCTAAACCAATATTCCTACTAAAATGAAGATGTAAGATAACGACCTAAAATTCAAAATGTTGTCCATATTTCTTAACATATTAGCGATATTTTTTTAAATAGTCCTAACTACCCTATAAATGGTTGACTTAGGTATGTGGAATTCTCTATCAACATCCCTGGCTGAAGATGTTGGTTTTTCTTTAAAATGTTGGTAACTGCAGCATCTCCGTGTCGATTTTCTTCAACGTACTTCTTAAATCGTGGTTTTTTAAAACTTCCGAATTTAAGCAAATTTGTAACCAGTTTTCGAGAGTATGTATGAAAAAGTAAAGTTGATGAATCATCATCAACTTTATTTTTTCATATGGGCGCCATATTGGATTTTTTCTCAGCCAAATAGTGCTTTTTATTCTTATTTCAACAATGTGTAACATGTTATAGTTTAGGAGTTTATAACCTCATCCACTTCAAAAAACAAATATTTTCTCAGTTGACCTTGATTCCGGCGAATGTCATATAGCGTTATTATCAAGTTAGCTCGGGTAAGTTATTAAATTTTTTTCAACTTTGTAAAATGGTTAATTATGTAAAGAAAAACTTGATATTTTGCAACGTTATTTCCAAAGCAATAGAAATGTTAATATAGCTGCGCAAACGTATTTCGACAATTTTCCTGAAAGGCAGAATCCTAAACTAACATACTTTCGAAAACTGGTTACAAATTTGCTTAAATTCGGAAGTTTTAAAAAACCACGATTTAAGAAGTACGTTGAAGAAAATCGACACGGAGATGCTGCAGTTAACCAACATTTTAAAGAAAAACCAACATCTTCAGCCAGGAATGTTGATAGAGAATTCCACATACCTAAGTCATGGGGTAGTTAGGACTATTTAAAAAATATCGTTAATATGTTAAGAAATATGGACAACATTTTGAATTTTAGGTCGTTATCTTACATCTTCATTTTAGTAGGAATATTGGTTTAGCCACCTTTCATTGTTTTTATTTTCACTTGTATCAATCTACTTGTTACGTGTAGTTTTGTTGTAACACGGTATTAACGTTATAGCTATGTTCGCAAAACTCATTTCTGTAAAATGTCTGTTCAGCTTATCTTTTTTGCCAATTACTAATATTGTTTACAAAAAAAAAATGACGATCGCCCGAATCAAGGCCAACTGAGAAAATATTTGTTTATTGAAATAAATGGGGTTATAAACTCTTCAATTATAACATGTTATACATTATTGAAATCAGAATAAAAAGCACCATTTGGCTGCGTAAAAATCCAATATGGCGTCCATATGAAAAAATAAAGTTGATGATGATTTTAAAAACCCGAAACGTAGAAAATAAAAATTGACCACTCGGTCATTTTCTACAAAAAAAGTTGCCCTAAAGAAGGTTTTAAATATTTAAAAAATTTTCACTTATAAAAAAAATATGGCCGATTTTCGAAAATGCATGTTTCAGGTTTTTTTTAAAATTTATCAAAAACCTGAATAGATAAATCCATTTAGTAAACAGGATTAGCTTACTAATATAATTGTCCAAAACTTTCCCCATTTAACCGATTTTCTATCTATCGTGGTTTCCAAGATCCCCATACAATCCCCACCAATTTGGGACACACTATAATTCTTACAATCGTATTACCTTTATTTCTAAAGTAATACGATATAATTGAATCACTAAAATGACTTACTCGGTATGGCACAACACTGGTTATACATATAATCATTTTGTATTTTATTAAATACATAATAATCAGTATGTACAGATTTTTTTGTGTATAATTCAAATAACTAATTAAAGAATTAACAACTTAAGCACTGTAATATGTGTATTAATAATTGGAAAAAAAACAGATGTTCTCCGTGTGACTATAAAAAATAAATGAGTTACCTGTTCAGTCTACTATATCCTACTCTGGTTTGATATCTCAGGAGATTTAAATCCGGTTAGAGCTGTACGTGAATACCAATATAAAATTAAAGTAAATTACATTATTGATGCATGTTGATAAAATTTGTAATCTAGTAGTGCAACTGGACAGAGTGTCCATTTGAATAATGAAGGGTAATACGTGTAAATTAAATAATAATAATTTTTAAAATAAAAAACACTGCAAAGTATATAAATAAATATTTATATTTTTAAAGGCTAAAAACTCATTTTCTAATTTTGTTTTTAATTTTAGCTCAGCTTCCAAATAAATAGTAATGCTCATTACTTTTTTGGGTCCCCAACCAACACACACAGCACTTTTTTTACTTTTTTTGTATCACAACTTTAGCGATCACCCGGTTTAAATGCTAAAGAAATAGTAAGGTATCCATTCTTGATGTCACGTATGTTATTAATTTAGTGGTAAAATGTTAGAATAACTAATGGTTTTTTTCTACTTTGAACTAACTACGAAGGCTCGAAGCTCAACTAACGTGGATGCCTAAAGTGCAGCAAGGAGCAGTTCAGTAAAACAGAATTTAAAACATTTAAGGCTTGACTTGACAAGAAACACCTCTACGGATAGAGGTTTCCCAGTGTAGATGCTCTAGGGATAAATGAGCGAACAAACCAAGATGTTTCAGGTTTCTCTATATTAACTATAAAGGGATTTATACTAGAAAAAAAAAATAAACTGACGAAGTCATCACAGTAGATGTCCCATACTCAATGGACAGTACCTTTCCGCTCGTCGGTAGGAAAGACGGGAAAGTTCTGTAGTGAAAGTAAGGTCATTAATAAGGCAAATGGCTCTATTTTAAATTGAATCCACAAGGCTAAGTGTTGTAAGCGAAAGCATTTCGAAACATGAGAACAGTACTTCAACAGAGTCTGATTTAAGGTAAAATGAAAAGCTTTTCAGAAGCTGCTGTAGCTTTTCTTTAAAAATGTTAGATAATGTTGTGGTTCCAATAACACTAAAATCTTGGACTTCCATTGTCTTTATTCGTTAATTGATACACAGCGTTTCGGTTAGTGATGTATCTTTAACCGTTTTTAAGTGATAACTTGAAAACGGTTGGAGATATATCACCAACCGAAACGCTGTGTATCAACAAATAAAAACAATGGAAGTCCAAGATTTTAGTGTTACTGCTGTAGCTTTGATAGAACCTGTTTATTCCATTTAAGGTTCTTTTCAAAGGTAAAGCTTAAAACACTAAATGATTATTTCTTCTGCTTCTGCTTCTGCATCTGCTGGTTGAGAATTGGAAGACTTTTTCATGATAGTAAAAGTGACTTTTATACGGCATTAAACAAGGTAAGGTTTTTGATGTCACAATCCAATAATAATGGAGGTCCTATACAAGAAATATCTGCATTAGAATGTGCTCGTATCTAAATCAAGGATAGAGACGGACTTAGGAAAATGAATATTACAGTAAAACGTAATATGGTCAGATGAACCAGAACTATCCAAAACTATAAATTTAATTAATCATGGAAAAGAGGGTTTAAATATAAAAAAGAATACTCTACTAGATGGTTAAAGTTACAATATATCTATAATAACAAATACATGATACAAATATAAAGATAATGCATTTAAAAGTAAAATTAAAATTTTATCTACATTTCTAAGTGCATATTTTCTTTGGTTAAATTAAAAAGCTTACAAAAATAAAAAACAATTCTTTACCAAAAACTCAACTATTTTATGATTTTGGGTTACCTTTCTTTTAAAAAATCTTATTTTTAGAAGAAGTAGGAAAGCCAGCTTATTTAATCTATTTTGTGAGAAATCAAACATAAAACTTTTAATCACTGCATCTGATCTTTTTTGTTATATAAAAGTTTCGGATATGTCCAACGATCCAATACATCGGAGCACTGCAATGTCAAGTGAAACAGCTGTTGGACTTTTTGCCTAGCTCGAGATATTTCGATTTTTAACATAAAATCTAATAAAATAAATAATGTTATAATCCGAATCCGTTAAATAAAATATTATTAAAACATAATATCATACAGTGTTGCATTTTCTTAACAAAATTTTGCTATATAGGTGTGACCAAATTGCATTTGTATCAAGGCTTACGGTAATAAATTTATAATCGATTAATAAACATGACTTATTGATTAAGCGAATAATTAAAAATAGAAAATTTTTCGAAATAATCAATAATCTATCAATCGATTAATTGAAAATCGAATAATATTTAAAAATTATTTCATTTGATTTATCGATTATTTTTACTCGGTAAACATTTGTCAATGGAAAGACTTTAAAATGTATTGAAGAAATGGCAATCACTAGAATCAGCGTCAGTATCGTGCTGATGCTGGGTGAATATTATTTTCATCTATAGTTTACCTTATAAGCAGCAAATTTGTAATAATATTACATTTTAATTATTATTTAATATACTCGTATATCGATGTAGACATACCTACCTGGTAACTAGATGAATTAAATATTTAATATTACCATGAAAATATATTATAATGAACTGTTGTAGTTTAATACTTTTTGAATATATCCGTTAAGTTTATTTAAATAATAAATTAATTCGCTAAATTATTTAATTAATTTATGTTACAATAACATTTACAATAATAGTATCAGGTTTACTAAAGGCATTTAGTTGTACCAAATTAACATATATTATCCATAACTAAATCAATAAAGATTTGTCACATGTCGATTTAAAAAAGGATTATGTTTTTATATAAAAATGTAAATGACCTGTTCTTTTGTAAAATGCTTAAACTTAAATTTAAACAAAAATATATCAAAAATGTTGCCCATCTTCAGGTTGTTCCGTTCACTAAAAATACAGCGTATGCCTAGATAAATAAGTTTTATTTTAAAAAAAACATAACAATGCAAGCAAGACAAAGTTGCCAATTAGTGTAACTTTTTTTTCCATTTACCAATTTCTTTTGTTTAGGTTGTTTTGAGATATCAGTACATGCATTACCAATTTGGGAACCTGAAACTTATTCTATAACTATCCATTACAAAAAGAATCAAACCCTATAATTTTACGCTCTTATCTAATTTTGTTTTTGAAAGAATTTAAAAAAAGCCTGTGTTTCATTTTATACCGTTTTATTCTCTTTAAATCGAAAAAACAAATATAGCTTTACCTGAAAAAAGATAACGAAATACACATCTAAACGTAATGTGCCGTACTTTAATATACCGTTGTTTGGTTACAACCTTTGGGAGAGGATCGACACTTCATATTACAATTTAAGAAAAAAAAAAAAATTTAAATTTATTTTTAAATTTTTTTTTTTAAAATTATTTTTATTTAAACCCACAATCAAAACAAAACCTTACAAAATTTAAAAAAAACAATTTATAAAATTGTTAAAAAAATTTTTAAAAATTTTTCTGAATTTTTTTTAATTTTTTTTTTTCAAATTTTTCGTTAGGCTTATTTTTTTTTTACCCAAAAAATTAAAAAAGGTTAAAAAAAAATTGTTTAATATTATTAAAATTTATTAGATTTTAAAATAAAAATAAAAATTTTTTTTTTATTTTTTTTTATATTTTTTCAGGGCAAATTTAAAAATTTAGATTTTTAAAACTTTTAAAAAATTATTTCCAAAAATATTTTTATCTAAAAAGATATTTTTTTTAATTTCAATAAAAAAAAAAATTCGGTTTAAAAAATCCCCAATTTTTAAAAAAAATTTTTTTAAAAAAAAAAGGCCCGGTCCTTTTTTACCCGTAAGGGGTTAAAAAAGGGAATACGGTAAAATCGTTTTTTTTTACCCGCCCTTCCCCTAACAAAAAAAATTTTAAAAAAAAATTGGGCGTTTTTTCCCTTATTTTAAAACCCCTGTCCCTTTTTACCAAAGGGTTTTCTTGAAAAACTAAAATTTAAAAAAACTTTCAAATTTTTTTTTTTAAAGGGGTTTTGGGTTTTTAAAAACAGCCAAAAAAGTTTTATAAAAATTTTCTTCCTTTTCTTCCATTCCCGTTAATTTTTTTTCCCCAAACGTTGGGGGGGGGTGGGCCCCCGCTATTTTAAAAAATTTTAAAAAAAAAAAATAAAAAAGAAAAAAATTTAAAAAAAAAAAAATCCGCTTTTAAAAAAGCTCTATTTTAGTTTATTTAAGTTAGCAAAACATTGGTTCTTTTAAAGTTAATTTTAAAAAACTCAGTTTTAGTGTTTTTTTTTCTTTTTTTTTCCCCCTTAAATTTTAACAAAGTTAAAAAGAGTGGGGCGAGTTTTTTAAAGAAAAACTCATTTTTTAAGTTATCTCCAAAAAAAAAATTTGAAAAAGGGGGCTCCGGTGGGTTTTTTTCCAATTTTTCTTTTTGCAAATTTCTTTAAATACCCTTTCCCCAAAGCGCATAGGCTTAAAAAAAATCTTTTACGACAAAATTTGGGAAAACTTTACGCTTTCAATTTTATTTACAACTCCTAAACTTTAAAAATAAACAGTTTTCAAGCCGCAAAAAAAGTTTTTAATTTTTTGTAATATCTACGAGTTTGTAATTTGTTTTTTTTTGTTAAGTATTTTTAAGAATATTTTGTTTGTTTGCAATTTTTTGTATTTTGATATTTTTACATTTTTTATACGTGTTTTGGAACATTTTTTACGTTTTTTTATTCTTCTTGTTTCTTTGTGTCTAAATAAATATTTTTGTAAATAATGCATACCATAGGCATGATGCATGGGGGGCCCTAAATCACCAGCGCTCAGGAAGAAGCTACCTTAAACCGGCACTGCACCGTATGCTTCTTTAACATCTTGTCGTATCAAAGTACCAAGAATTACGTTTAGGTTTAACTTGTCAACTAAGTATTTAAATAAACCTAACTTAATATCTGAAATTTCAATCTAAAAAGTTGTCTATAAAGGTAAATGTTTCCATCTGGTAAGCTCGCTGTCTGAGAAAATAAATTTAAATCGTAATGAAGTGAATTTAAATCGTAAAAAATATCCGTTCTGAGAACTAATTTATTATTTAAATTGAAATAGTTTTTGCATTAAGGTAACTTTTCTGATAGAAATGTTAAATTTTTATTTGAACAAGAAGTAAAGTAGCTAAAGTTAAACATATTGTTGTGGTAGTAATTTCTATTGGACATTATTTTTTTTATTCTGTGGTGAAAATAGGCAAGTATAAGTTCTTAAAGCGGTATCTAAAGTAACCGTAAAAAGTGATAACTAAAACTCTGAAAAAAAAAAAAAAGGAAAAGATTACTATATTAATTTGCAAAATTTATATAAACTAGCAGAAAGTATGTTGGTTGTAAAAATTTATTGCGATATTCTTTTTTAAATTTTGCAAGGTAAAGTCTTAGTTTTCGATACTAGAACTAAAGTTACCCGTAAAAATTATTGTTTTAGGCCAACTATAAGATATAATGAAGAAATTTATTCAAATTATTGTATAAGATTCTGCGTAATATACTCATGCCAGAAGGCGATTTACTAACGCTATTAGATGTTTTTAGGTTTAAAAAAATACGAAATAAATACATTTTTTCATTTGCACTATTTTACCAACATAAAGTATATTTTAACACAAGGTATATTTTAAAGATAAACAAAGGACCCCTTACAAATTTTATGAAAATTGGGTCCCGGTCAAATTAGCTCAAAATTTAGGATAGTATTCCCAAAAAGATTCTGAGCAATAGTTTTCATGGACACAAAGCCCAAAAATGGATAGTTTTTGTATTATCGCGCCTATAAGGTGTAAGAATTTTACTCAAAAAATACTATTATTTATTTATTGTTTTATGTTTACAAGAAGATGCCTACATAATACCGTATAGGAAGTGATCAGTTGTTATGTAAAAAAATATCTCTTAGGCCAAGAGCAACGAGCCTCAATGTTATAGGATAGTATTTATAGAGCCATCTTAAAAATAACCCCTTGTAACCTTATTTTTTAACCAACAACTTCCAATCAATCTCATTTATCTTGTTTAAATATTACCTTTTAAACCCTGTAAACGACAATTTTCTATTATAAAGTATTTAAAATAAACATTTAAAAAATTCTTATAATTGCAGCATTGCAGCAAAAATTGCTTGTGAGAATTTTTTTTGTAAAAAAGATACCTAATAAAAAAATAAGTGTAAATCTGCTTTTTTATGAGTATGTATAAGTATGAGTTAGAGAACAAAATTAACACAATTCTACATATAATCAATGTAGTAAAATAATAGTATTTTTTTAGTACGATTTTTGCACTTTTAAGCGTGATAACACAAAATCTATCAATTTTTGAGCATTGTGCCCATGAAGACTACTGCCTAAAATCCCTTTAGGAATACTATACTAAATTTTCAGCTAATTTGACTGGGACCCAATTTCCATAAGATGTGTGCGAGGTCCTGTTAAAAAATACTAAAACAATATTTTATATTCTTTGTTGATTAAGTACTGTTTTCTAATTTAAAATGTATATATATATATATATATATATATATATATATATATATATATATATATATATATATATATATATAAAAAAAAACCGGGTGACAACGAAATCATACCCACCCCTTTATTTTCTTCGATGAAAACATATGCTTCAAATTTTGAGATGATATATTTTATCAAAGATGCTATTTAGATATTATAACATGTCTATCATTTCTGGTTCACGGAAACGACATCAATTTGATTTTTTCAATGGCACACCGTATATTTTTCGAATTGGATTTATACAGATATTTCGATATAAAATCTATATTATATCTTATTATATCTGCTTGTTTTAGAAAATGGCGATTAAAGATGTCCAAACTCCGTACATTATGCAGTTTTATGGGAAAACAAACAAATGTTATAAAATGTATTATGCTTCTAATTTAATTCTTTCGAAGACTCTATTGTCAGGTCATAATAAACTACCGCATTACCGGAAGTACTGGAAATTGACTTTTCTAATATGTTTTTAAAATGTTGCAACACCCTGTATATTTTTAAAATTTAAATTTTACAACATATTTCTGATATAAAATCTCTATTATATCCTATATCTATCTTTGTTAGTTTTTGAGAAAAGGGCGATTAAAATGTTCAAACCACCGCACATTATGCAGTTATAGGGGCAAACAATTTTTAAAAACTAACAAAGAGAGGTATATGATATAATATAGATTTTATATTAGAAATGAGCCGTAGAATCCAAATTTTAAAAAACTACAGGGTGTTGCATTAAAATTTTTGAAGTAACATTATTAGAAAAGTCAATTATTGCAGCACTTCCGGGAAAGCCGGAACTAGTTTTATTATGACCCCCACACAGAGGGTCTTTAAAAGGAATTAAATCAAACATATAAAATTTTTATAACATTTATTTGTTTTCCCATAAAACTGCATAATGTGCAATCGTTTGGACATCTTCAATCGCCCTTTTTTCAAAAACAAGCAGAGATAGGTATAGAATATAATATAGATTTTATTTTAGAAATGATCCGTAGAATCCAAATCTCGAAAAATATACAGGGTGTTCCATTGAAAAAAACAAAGTTGATGTCGTTTCCGGTTAAACCGGAAGTGATAGAAACGTGTTATAATATCCAAAATCGGCATCTTATAATATAATATGTCATTCTAAAATTTAATGAGGGCAGATTTGTTTGGTATATTATATATATATATATATATATTATATATATATATATATATATATATATATATATATATATATATATATATATATATATATATATATATATATATATATATATATATATATATATATATATATATATATATATATATTAATATATATATATATATATATATATATATAATATATATATATATATATATATATATATATATATATATATATATATATATATATATATATATATATATATATATATATATATATATTTTAACATTATTTAAATACATTTTATAACATCACTTTTACTTTTTTTGCTATAATTTATAAAATCCCAAAAATCACCAAAATTGGGTTGTTAAATAAATTCCCTTTTTCCCGGGCGGCTGACGCATCCTATCGGCGCCCCAAAAAAAAAGGGGCCGCCTGGACGGATGTCGCATATGGTCGACAGCATGTATATGGTCTCCGGACGACTGTTTAGTTTGGTTGCGACGCTTTTTTGGACTTGGTATACAGACGCCGTCGCAGCTGCGATCACCGCCCTACTTACCAGTCAGGCGGTTGGATTGGTCGACACTGTGGTTATATTCGACATCCGGCAAAACCCTTGCAAATCTAATTGCCAGTGCGACTTTTTTGACTATTTTTGCGTTTTTAGGTTAAAATTCGGAGGAGGCAGCGGTCAGTCGGGAAACTCCAAAGAGCCAAAAGACCAAAATTAGTAATGAAAACTTTTGTGGATTAACTTTAGTGTGAAGTACGGGAAAAATTTTAAAAAGTTTAAATTGATGATTCGGTTTACTCAAGCGGGATGAACCATATGTTTCAGTGGGTAATATTTGCCTCAATCGGAATAGTGAAAGCGAAAAGGGTGGGAGGCCAAGATGTCGGAAAAGACCAAGTTGAAAATTAATGAAGAGAATTTGAACGAAGATACCGAAAATATTGAAAAATTTAACTAATTTAAGTCAAGAACCTTTTCAAACCACAAAGCACTTTTTTTGGCATTAGCAGTAGTGGTGTAAAAAAGAAAATTTTTAACGAAACCCGAAGTTAACTATTTCCTAAATTTATTTACTGAAGAATTTTTCTATTATTGTCCCGAAACAAATCGGTATGCGCGAGAAAAGAAGCAAAGGTTGGAAGGATTTGGGCGTTTTCCGAGCTATTTGTTTTTTTATATCCCTAATGGCCATGTTAAAAATAAACATTAAAATTCTGGTAAAAAGATAATTTAATTTCTCCCCCCATTTTTGGGCCCAAAAAAAGGGGTCCGATGATACCAGCATACTGAGATACACATTTTTCCAACAATCGGAAGGCGACTTAAATGATCGTATGCGTAAAATAGGAGTTATATTAAACATGATAAAATCACAATTTCAAAGTCAGTTTTACCCGTTTGAAAATCTCGTTATCGGCGAAAGTATGATTTTATTAAAGGGAAAACCCTAAGCTTCAAACAATATATAAAAACCAAAAAACATCGCTTTGGAATAAAACTTTATGTTTTATGTGATTGTGAAACAGGTTTTGTTTTGGATTTTCGGTATATATTGGAAAAACACTGAGGTAACATTAATCAGAATTTTTGTTCTCTGGTTCTGTTGTTGCTAAATTTTTGAGCCACATTTGAACAAGGCTATCTTTTACAGCGACAATTCTATACAACCCCTTTTTATCAACATATCTTTATAACCAAAGACCAATTCTTGCGGAACTGTTCTCAAAATAGAAAGCACATCCTAGTTTAAAAAAAAAACTAAAAAGTGAAAAGGGTGAAAAAAGATTGAAAAGTGGCGAACTTACTATCCTTAAAATGGAAAGATCATCCGATGGAATACTAACTACTTTCCATGAAAAAAGTATAACTTTTCAAAAAATTGATAGGGTGACCACAGAAACTTCAAAAGAAGCCTTTATGCGTACTGACTATAATGGACAAATGGGCGCTATTGACCGCTCTGTAATGATAAGCAGTGTAGACTGTACCCGAAAAACCCTAAATGGTACAAAAACTTTTTTTTTCCCCCACTGGATTTTTATGCCTTGAATGCGCATGCATTGTTTACTCAAAAGCCAAAAAGGTTCCATTTCCCCAAATTTTTTTGGGTTATTCGCCAAATCATGGGACAGGTTTGTTTTTGAAAAGAATTTTTTTGTTAATAAATTACAATTTGAAATCAAAATATGTTTTTTACGTTTACTACTGTTTTACCACAAAGCGATGTCGCATAGGTCGACACCGACTTTAGCATGATTTAAATTGTCCGTCCGTGCGAAGTCTCGAAAGGGGCCTCGGAAAAGGGTTAAATATTAATTTAAATAATAATTTTAATTTTGTTTTGAAATATTTTGGCAATTCTAAGAGCGTTTTATTTAACCAAAAAAATCCCAAAACTCTTAAAATGTTTTAAAGCAATTATTTTAATTATTACTTAATTTACAATAAACCTTTGTTTTGGGTTAATAATGTTATATAATTTAAAGATTTAGGTTATTTTTATTTTTTCCCTTGGGGACCAAAAACCCCACGAGGGGCAAACCGGGGAATGGATCCGAAACAAACCGAGGAATATAAAAATTTTGGGGAGAAAGGGAAAAAAAAACTTTATAAGGGGTATCCAAAAAAAAGAAGAAAGAATCACTCAGATATAGTAGGAAAAGACTTCTGAAAAGGGGTTCTAACAGGACACGATAACCCAAAAAGGGCACCTACACAAATTTTGGGTCATACAATGGGGGCCCAATTAAAAAACTGCGACGGGGGCCCCCGCCTATCATATACGTTGGGGGGTAGCGTTAAATCCCAAAATACATTCATAATTTGGGCAAAAGAAAAAAACAAAAAAAATCAACCAACCAGCCTCGGGGTTATACAGACTTAACAAGATAATGGGAGATTAGGCACAAAAAGCCAAGAGGCTGGGCTTCCTCCGGTAGTGAATCAAGACGGCTACCAGGAAGAAGAAGATACCATCCGCGTTAGCTGCTAAAAAATAAAACGAAGATTAAATGCATGTATTCAAGGAAGGGGAGGGAGGCTTTGACCATTAAAAAAAAACTATTTAGCTTTAAAGGTTCTCGTTTCAAACCACGCAAGTTTAAAATTAGAATATCCCGAAAGCCGTTCAGTTTCTGAAGGTAATTTATATACCTTTTTATGTAAAACTAAGCAGAAAACGGAAAAAAATTTCCAAAAACCCAAAAATTTATTTCCAAAAAATTATTATGAAAAATGGGGAAAAAAATAAAATGCCCAAAGCTTAAGCTATTGGTCCATTTGTAACAAAAATTTTTTTTGGATACTTTGGTCAGTGTTGTATGTATGTGTGTATAGTCTGTCTCAAAGTATACCGTGTTAGCTCTACCCTTCATTTATTGATTATACCTGCCGACAAAACTACGGATCGGTAGGTATTAAAGAACAGAACATTAGGGACGGACTTTAATAATATAAAGATTTACCATTTATTTTTTATTTAAGTAAGTATAATCTTAAAATTACATTACGAAAATAAATATATGCAAAGTTTTAATAAATTTATAACTGCATTATCTATACAAAACTACATTTTTAATTTAAATACCTAAATCTAATTGTGTTTCACTATCAGAGTCGTCATTGAGATTAATTACAATAGGATTTATGTTGATTTATGTTGCTTTGGATAGAAATGTAAGAGTCCTCAATTTTTATAATGTGCTGTGGTGAATTTTTCCAGCTCTCAACTGTTATGTTATAAATTTCATTTTAAAACCCACCTTTGGCTAATAGTTATAATGAGATTGTCCAAATTAAATGATTTTTACTAGCCATGGATTTGGACAAAATGCCACGGTCTAGCTCTCTGTTAGTCTGGCAATGGTCGGGGTTTGTTAAAATATTCCTTTCTATCCCTATCAGTGCCAGAACAAATATAAGTTTTAATTTTAAAATCCCCTTTTGTGGTAATTTTCACAAATTAAGAAATTGAAATTTG
>JAHBCN010008612.1:0-38204 GCA_019359885.1 Listronotus oregonensis | reverse complement strand
TGATTTATTTAAAACAATGTTTATGTTGTATATTTTGCTTTAACATTATTATTTTATTTAACGCTAATTTAAAAACAAATAAATATTGGATAACAACATTTGAGTTTGTTCTTATTATTTTGATGCATAGATTACGCCATTAGAGTTTGGCTCATATCTCCTAAGTCACCCTGTATATTGTGATATTATTCCGGTTCTCAATCCGCTCGTTATCAGAAAGTGTTGCTAATTTTTATTTAGGATTCGTATGTGCATGCTTACTAAGCTGCGGAATTAAAAACTTTTGGTTTGTGTTATCAGTCTTGTTTGTATTTGACAAAAGCGTTATCGGGATAAGCGTGAAAAAAAAAAATAAAACAAACATTTAACGCAGGAAACAAATGCCTTTAGTCCCCAAAATCTAAAACATACAAAAAGTAATTTTTAACTAATTTCCGTTACATCATCTATTCATGAAGTCCCAACCCTTCTCAACGCCCCGTGCCAGCAGCTAAAGGGCTACCTGACAAGAATTTTAATAAAACCATCAGTTTCGTTTATCGTTATCCCGCCGAAAATGGCTTTCCATAAGATCATCTCGATGACAACCTGTTATGTGTGTTAGGACTTCATATTTATTCATTAAGAGTGCTTCGCCTCATCCATTTTTCTCAGGGATAAGGGGGTGACAGTTGACGGAAAGAGATCGTTTGCTACTAACGTTATTAGTCAGGTTTATTATCTTAAAATGAAAGGAACAGAAAAGGTACAAACTAAGTATATCTTTATTAAAGGATAAAAAAATAGGGTATAAGATTAATACTGCACATAGCTGGGGGAAAATAAATAAACCCCCTTTTTAAATGTATTTTTTTTCTTCAAAATTTTTAATTTTTCTTTTTATTTGCCTCCTCAAAAACAATCTCTTGGCCAATTTAAAATTTGTTGCTCTTGGCATTTCTAAGGCTTTTGACAAGACCTAAACTTGGCTCTTCAGTTTTTTTCTTATTGACGTATATCAGTGTTTCGATTCACTCTTAACTTTCACCAAGTTAATGCTGGGGTAGCTCGACACTCAGTACTGCCGCCAACCTTTTGTTTTTTTCATGTGTTTTATCATACTTAACCCATAATATTTGCCTTATAAGCATTGTTTTCTCTGTTATTTACGAAAATAGGGATCAGTCATACCCATATGCCCTTTTAAAAAAGTGAATTTGACAATGAGCTGATCTAAGTGTGTCCCAGGATAGGGGTCCGTAAGAACAAACGGACAAAAAATTTAGAATTTTAAAAGGGAAATTTTGAAATTATGGTCTGCATGGTCGGGAACTTAAACACAAGGTTTCACTCAGATCGGGGTTATACAGGGCAAATTATAATAAATTTTAGAAATCGCTAACAGTAAAGTGACCTAATTTGAGAGATAGAGAAATTTATTAAGAAAAAGTTGTTTAGAATTAAAATTTATAAATCTCAATAAATCAAGTTCCACGGCTTTTTAATGTCAAATATCCGCATACACATTTAGCAAAAACAACAGCCAGAAAAATTAAAACATTTTTAGAAGGGGAATTATTTGGAAAAAAAAAAAAAACGTATGATGATAATAAATAACTTAAAATTAAATTTTAACAAAAATCTACAAAAGACATTAAATTATTAATTATAAATTATTTAACTGCTTCCTCCTTTTCAACCATCTTCCAATAAATCTTCTGAATTTCCTGTAACTATTTTGAATATGGGCTAGTGTTATTGTCCGGGCAGCGTGCGTTATTCTTTCTTTAAGACATTCTGATTTTTGGGGGAGTTACTCGGCATAAACCAGGTTCTTAAAATGCCCCATAAAAAGAAATCTAGTATTGAAAGGTCTGGTGACCTAGCGGGTCAATGAATAGGTCCAAACCTGCCAATCCATCTGTTAGCAAAAGTTTCGTTCATCCATTCAGCCTACAATTTTGAGTGGAAACAACCCCATTTGTAGTGAAAGTGGATTCGTTTTTGGTAACAGCAAACAAAAATCAAGACGGTAGGCTTCGTCTCCTTCATCAAACGTATGACGTATTTTGGGTTTTAAAGCTTTAATCTTCTTAGCTTGGAAGATTTTTTGCAGCTCGGATTTGCTTATATTCGTTTCCCGTTGTCTCTTTCTAAGAGAAAGTCTTGGATTAACTTCAACTGTTTCAGAGCTCTTACTGTAGGGGCATCATTATCATCATACGTTTTTTTTTTTGTGTTAAGTACACTTCCAGTTCTTAAAAATATTGTAATAATTCTTCTGGCTGTTGTCTTTGTAAATGTCTATGCTGATATTTGACATTAAAAAGCCGTACTCTTGATTTATTGCGTTTTCTCCTACTCCATAACATTGGAGAATAAATCTTCTGTTCTAATGCTAAGGCCATGACTCGTTTTTGTAACAAACTTTGCTGAATTTCGCAAAACAATGTCAAAAAATGTCATGTCAATGTCATACGACTCCTGTGTTGGTCTTTAAAATAGAAATTAATAATTACTTTTAAAAAATGATACAATTCTTCGAAAATATAAAAGTTAAAATTAGAACACCATAAATTGATATTCTAGCCTAACTTTTAATTCTAAACAACTTTTCTTAATACAATTTCCTCTATCTCTCAAATTAGGTCACTTTACTGGTAGCGATTTCTAAAAATTTAGTTATAATTTGCCCTGTATAACACCGATCTGAGTGGAACTTTGTGTATTTAAGTTTCAGACCACGACCATAATCCAGACCCGTTTTAAATTGTAAATTTTTTTTTTCCCTTTGTTTTGGCCTATCTGGACACAATGTATATTGATTGGTTTTACATGATGACTTTGGTTTATGGACTAGAAAATAGACCTAGAAAGTGCAGAAAATAGTCATCTTACATTCCTTTTTGCTATTGCAAAGCATAGTATTAAGAAGCTTCTCGTGCAGTCGATTGTGTGGATTGGTTCCAATACATTAGCTTCCAACTCCATTCTTCTGGGTTTAGTTGATTACCAAGCAACACTTGAACCTGATAATATACCCGATAAAAATGTTGTTGAACAGAAGCGGAGGTTGCGGAAAGTCAAGTTAATTGAACACGTTTTTTTTTCTCAAGTAAGTTTAGCAAAAGATAAGTAACGTAACTTATCTATGCAAGTAGCTTTTTTGGAGCTCCATATACTGCAAGAAGAAACCGATTTTCGTGGGTAATTATAGTTTCTTGAGTAGAGTTGATATCTTTAAAAGCTTTAACGGATGTTACTAAGTCTTGTTTTCAAATAATTTAAAAGCTTGTTTTACCCCTCCGGACCATTGCAGCTTCCAATCTCATTTGTCAGGGTTTAGTTAGTTATCAAGCCAACCTTGAACCTGATAATATACCCGATAAAAATATGGTTGAGCAGAAGACAAGGTTTGAGGAAGACAAGCTAATTGCATGCATTTTTTATTTTAAGTAAGTTTTGCAAAAGATAACTAACGTAGCTTTTCAATGCAAGTACCTTTTTTGGAGCTCCGTATACTTTAAGAAGAATCCGAATTCCGTGGGTAATTATGATTTCTGGAGTAGAGTTAATATCTTCAAAAACTTTTACGGATGTAACTAAGTTTCGCTTTTCAAATAATTTAAAAGCTGTTGTTTTGCCTCTTCGGAACATTGCAGAGAGCCAGTCATAGCATGTAAAAAAAATGTGATTTTTACATTTAGGATAAGCCGATAAACTCGAAATTGAAAATATTTGCGATGGTTGTTGAGCCTTGCCTAGTTTTAAAGTAAGTAATACCAACAGATAAACATCTTCACCACCAACAACATTTGCATCAGTTGGATTGAATTAATTAATTGCAGTTTCTATGTTGAATACATCAGCGTCATTGTCAGCTTGCTTGACTAAAATACGTTCAGTGGTAATTTTTTCTTTTTTTGGGACCTTAGAAAAATGAGCAGGTAGACGGGCACTGTCACGTAGACAATTGAGCAGTAGACAGATGCTGCTCAATTAAATTCATTAAATGAAGGGTTAAGTTTCTTTTCAGTTCATATTCTTAAAATTATCATTCAACATTAATGTATTAGTCACGCAGTGTTTTACGTATATTATGCGTCCAATGAAATATCGGCAGCGTAATCATGCATAGTATAGGGAATAAAACTTACGTAAAGTTTAGAATCGCTTTTTCTCAGAAATAGTGAACTTTAGGCGACAAAGTGTAGAGACCATTTTTGTAGACAATTGCATGTTCTATAATTTTTTATCTAAACTATTTTTATCTAAACTATTTTTATCATAAAATTAACCGTTTCGCTAAATAATCCAAAAAACCCATTTTGGTGAACTTTGACCTTGTATAAATTGTTTTGCACACATGGGATCGATGGGGAATTTTCACAATTTCATTATAATGGTATCCCTAACGTTCATTTAAATTTTCAGCTTTTTGGAATTTATGCATTCATCTTGGAACAATATATACGAGGTTAATAACCTTTTAAAAATTTTAATTTAGCATATTAAGTAAGTTTGTTTCAAAACTCCTAGGACGACAGACAGACACGTATGTCAATCATTTTTAGCCATATTTTTTTAATGAAATTTCGTTTGGTTTAGATGGCATACTGAGTATAAATGGCTATTTTTTGCACTTTCTAGAATCTATTTACTCAATAAACTGCAGTTATCCTGTAAAATCTATTAATAAATGATCAGCGCATAGTGAATATTTACTATTTAAAAAGGCATACTGAGCTGGGATTCTGTAAAAATGTAAGGAAAGGGAAAGTCAAAATAAGGATCACATGTCCTTGTTGCTCTTAAAGGTAACTCATAAGTTTGTTACTGTTTCACCTACGGCTCAGTTGCCTGGGGGGCAAGGGTCACGCAGACCGTAGCAACCAGACAACTTCAAAAATGTTTCAAAGGCTATCATGCGAAAGCATCACGGAAGCTATGAGACGAACCCCAACCAGCCCTGGAGTGCTGCTAAACCCCGCCATTCCACATTTACATCAGGGGAGTAAAAAAGGGGGTACTCTATAACTCAAACGAGGGCAAAGTCCCAAAGATAGGACACCTAAAGACCTCAATATGGGGGAAAAAGAGGGGGGGGGGGGGGGGGGGGGGGGGGGGGGGGGGGGGGGGGGGGGGCCCCCCCCCCCCCCCCCCCCCCCCCCCCCCCCCAAAAATAAGGCAATTTTCCGTGCTTTAAAGGAAAAAGGAGTTTTTAAAGGGGGGGAAAACACTCGCAATTTCAAAAACCCCAACCGCCCCTGAAAAGGGGCCCTCCGTTCTCCGGGAAATTAAAACCCCCAAAAAGTGGGGGCTGGGAACGCCCCCTAAAAATAACCCCCAAATTTTCATACCCGGGTAAAGGCCAACAAAACCAAAAAGGGTGGTTTAAAAGGCCAAAAACCTTCCAAGAAAAGGGAAGCCAAGGAAAGAAGGGTAGCCATTTTTGGGTCTCGGCAGGCCCCTTTAAAGCATCTATTAAGAGCTGGGTTTGACGAGAGTTTCAAAAGCTGGTTGGGGACAAAAACCAGGACAACGACAGGCAAAGAATTAAGGGCCCGCTCGGCCAAGTTTACCTCCCGGGCCTACTGAGCCACAGTCGTAAGGCCGTAAGGATAACGTAGGTCAACTAACAGGAACTGCAAACTCCAGCACCCGGAAAAAAGGCCTGGTGGAGGATACCCCTTTTTTGGTTCTGCCAGGAGGCTGAAGAAACAGCCGTAATGTGTGGTGCCACTGCGAAGCACTATGTACCCTTTGGTTTCTGGCTTGGTGAGGAAAAGCCAAAAACCCCAAGAAAATATGGGGTTAAATTATTAATTAAGAAGACGGGGCCCGGACAAGGTACTTAAAAAGATAAGGGGAAAACCACAATAAATCTGGTAAGGTTGCAGTGGTGTAGGTCATTTTTGTCCTCTCCGCTTAAATAATCTAAATCTAAATCTAAATCTACTATTTCAAAAGAGATAAAAAAAAGGAATTTCGAAAAAATTGCTTACAGAATCGGCCCCTGGGTACAATTGGTCCTTTTTTCTTCGATGAGCTAACAGTCTACATTGTTTACGACATTTTCGAAAAAGAAACTATAATCACCAAATATTCTATACAAATTTTATGTTCCAATGAATTGACTGCATGTTAGATTATTACTATCGTCATTGATCTTTCATATAGAATATAATCCAACTGAGATAATCATCAACACGTATCATTATTTATTAAAATTTTTATTATACTTTAATATCCTTTAATAAATAATAGATCAGAATAATTATTTTAACACGCTGTCCCTGAACTTTCAAAACGATGTTATCTGTCCCGTAACAATGCCGTGCCCATAAGATTTTATCAGTTTTTGGGGAGGGCGGGGTAGAATGGATTTTTCATAAAAACACCCACGCATCAGTGGATGTTGTAACAAAAAAACAGCGCAAATATACTAGTTTTATAAGAGACTTGTGTAAACATTCGATAGATTACCCAATATACAGGGTTAACCAAATTAGGTGTTCGTTATTGTTACTTTTTTATCGGTAAAAATAAAAAAAAATGTTTAGTATAGTATACTAGCAGCATTTTTTATGTCTCTTAAAGATAAAGATTGCAAAAAAATTGACAATTTGCTTTATCGTGTTTAATAGTAAAATGATATTTTTTTAACATACCACCCTATACAGTGTATTGCCATTGAAAAGATCTGACGAGACAAGAATTTGATCAAATTCAGTAAAAAAATACAAATACAGGATTTGCTTTTAAAAGTCCGATTTTTTCCCGAGGGAGGAGGGCTATCAAAAAAAAATCAACTTTTTTATGTTATTCGGTATTTGCTTATAGTAAATGTTTCCCATATCTATATTTATTATATTAATTTTTGGTATTTTGCAAGAATTTATTTATTTTTTTAATAAAAAAGTGTCTTAAATTCTTAAAAAAAAATATTTTTGAAAAATGTTACTAAAACGGTTTTTCTTTAAAAAAAAGTGGTAATATAAATGGTAAATTTTTGTTATTTATGTACAAAACTATTTAGGTTTCCCTCAAAAATATAATTCCACTCTTGTAAAAATATGTGGTGTCGCTACTATGCTTACATACTTCTTGTGTTTTTTTAATTGGATCCAGAAGTCCCTGATCATTAGTTTTAGTTTAGTTTTTCAGGGATTAAGTAAAAACTAACTAGACTTTCAAAATGATTTACGCCTCCTTATTAACGTTAAGAGTCCTGCGTTTTTCCAGTAAAATTTGGAACAGGGTTTTAAGCTGTACGAAAGCGTAGAAGGGCTACACCGTAAGGGTTTTCCCAATTTAAACTTTCAACTATGAATTTAGACTTTAATTATCTGAATTTAGACTCGGACTTTAATCTGTGAATTTAGACTATAATCTCTAAATTTAAATATTAATCTCTAAACCTATACTTTAATCTTTGAACTTAGACTTTAATCTGTAAAATCAGACCATAATCTCTAAATACAGAATATAATCTCTGAATTTAGTCATTAATCTCTGAACTTATACTCTTATATCTAAAATCACGCTTTAATATGTGAATTCAGACTATAATCTCTAAATTCAGACTATAATCTCTAAATTTAGACTTTTATCTCTGAACTCAGACTTTAATCTTTGAATTCAGACTATAATCTTTAAATTTAGACTATAATCTCTGAATTTAGACATTAATCTCTGAATTCATACTTTAATCTTTAAACTCAGACTTTAATCTGTGAATTCAGATTATAATCTTTACATTCAGACTATAATCTCCGAATTTAGACTTTAATCTCTCAACTCATACTTTAATCTCTGAGCTTATACTTTATTTTGTGAATTCAGACTGTAATCTCCAGTGGCGGCTCCTTCATTGGGTCATTTGGTCAATGACCTCCCAATATTTTCGACTAACATTTCCGAACAAAAACATAATAATGATATAAATAAAAACATATATATTTTTTCAACCTTTTAAATTCCCCTTTATTATTCTAAGCATATAAACTCGTTGACCGATTACTGGATTACAAAAGCTTCCAAAATCTCCAAGTCGATGGTTTTGTCGTTGGCAAAAAGCCGGGCTGCCAGCCTTCATTGACCGTATTGTGTTAAAGGGAATCTAGTCGAGTATTCCCGATCTAATTGAATTGCGATCATTCATGGTCTGCTTTCCGAAATGCGGTGTAATCATGGTCTGGGTCAGCAGCCGCGAAGAGGAAAATAACGCATTTTTCGAGGTGTTTGTTTGTTATTTATATATTTTTAATTTTCTTTCTTCTTTTTTCTTTGAAGTAAACGTCTGTGTGAAATAAAATGCCTAAAATTAAATCTTTCAGTCATGTTTTTTTTAACTAAAAATTAGTTAAGCCATATGCATTTGAAATTTTAACTAATGACCTCCCCAAAGATTGACCACGAGCCGCCACTGGTAGTCTCTAAATTCAGACTATAATCTCTAAATTTAGAGCTTAAATTCTAAACTCAGATTTTAATCTGTAAATTTAGACTATAAACCCTAAGTTCAGACTATAATCCCTATATTTAGATTGTAATCCCTGAATTTAAACTTTGAATTTTATGTCGGAACTCGTACATTATCATAAAAGTCTGAATTCGGAGATATAAGTTTAAAATTAGGGAATTAGAGTAAAAAATATAGCGTGGTCCTTTTACGCTTTGGTAAATTTGTTTCTGATTTTTACCTTTTCTAAGTTAAATCTAAAACCAGTAATTGTAATAAAATAAAAAACATAGCTGTTTTTCTACAAAAAATCAATATCGACTAAAATATTCCCAAATTATTATCGCCTACGGTAAAAGCAACCTAAAATAAAATCATCGGAAGTAGCCAGATTTTCCCTCGTATTCTTCCAATCGAAGTGCGTAGGTTTAAAAAAGCCAGCATTTTGAGAAAATGAAAGAGGTGATCGAACATGGAAGAAAATTATTGGAACTACTCGTAGGTTCAAAGTTTACTCAGCATGTTTTAAAATTATTATAAACTATTAAATTTTTCTATTAATAAACGATTATAGTATCCATCCACAAAACAAACATTGAATCTATTTATAACTTGTCATTCGAATAACAACCTTTATAACATCTGCCAAGTTTGTTGCCTAAAATCGAAATATATCCCAAAACAATTGTGGAAAAATTATAACTTCCAGAATTTCACAACAAAATGATAATTGACGATTAATGATTACCTTTGTTTGTTAAATAGCTATTAAAATATACACAAATCTAACTTTTTTCTTTGTTTCAGGTAATAATTCAAGCAAAAAATGATTTTTTCTAAGAAAAACTGTAGGTAAGTTTGAACAATTCTGCTTAAGGCAAACCCTATAGAATTATACTGTATTTATTTATATTTAAACCAATAAAAAACCAATCATAAAATTTTCGGTAGCTAACACGCGTCTTTATCTTTTGTTCCAACTTTCAAAAAATCTATAAACACAAATTTTGTTGTATTGATAACCTTTTAGCAAAATAATTTAGTGCAAAAAATTGCTTTGTTTTAGAAAAATGCCTATATTTAGGTAATTTTTCGATTAACTCATCTCAACATAAAGAAACGTTTTTGAACATTGTCAAAAAAGCCCGGCCAAAGACAGGTTTTATGGGACCTATACGGATTGTTAACCTATGCTATTTTATGGGTCTTTTGCTACCGGACATTTATGACTGCTTTTTTGTTGGTTTAAATATGAACAAAATACACTATAAGTAGATTGTTCTTTGTAATCTTCATAGCATTTTAAGCAGTCATTTATCACACTGTTTCATGTGAACCAACCTTAAGTTATATCCAAAAACAAACCCTCTGGCAGCGAGTTTGTTTATCAGACGGCTGATTGATGAGCGCCGATAGGGCCCGGGCTGAGACCTTATCGGCGACGTGCATCGTTCGGGCCGGGGCCCCTTTTCCTCCCGGGCCCCCGCGTTTTCTGGGCCCGATATCCTATCTGCTGGGAATCTCTAGACTGCGGCGGAGGAGATGCTATCGCGAATTAGATGTACATAGGCGGGGTAAATATTGGATTTAAAATGTTGCTTTGGTTGACAAAATAGTAGAAAATAACTCTTTCTCCATGTCTTCTCTTTTACTGGCTTTGGCTAACACATTGACAAAATAAAATGTTTTCCTTTTAGAGTTTCATGGTTCTTTTAGTTTTTGTTTGGGGCTTTAACCACAAATTAAATGGAATTTTTTTAATGCTAAGGGGTCCCATCTACCGGTAAAAAACTTAACTTATTAAAAATAATACCGTTGAACACTACTTCTTTCGTGGACTTATTCAGTATCTGAAGACTCTTGAAGAAACTTTCTTTTGAATTAACGAAGATACTGCAGGTTACTTGTGGAGTTCGCATTCAAAATTAGTTATATCCACTTTTTCCACAAAATTATGCTTTGACGGTTTTCCAATGACATTTGTGAGGTCTATCGACTCCCTTCCTCATTTTATATCAAAAAAATATAAATTATTTAAATTAGTGGCTAAAGTTAAGGGTTTGCATTAAAACCAGTTATATCCAAGTGTTGCGATCAAAAGCAGATATATCCATAAAAGCTCGTAAACAAAACTTCTTTGGCGTTTTAGTTTCTTGTCAGGTGTAGTAATTACAGCTATTGTGTGTGTTTATGAAAGAATTTGCAAAGAAAACAAGCTGAAAAAGTGTGAACAATCATGGAAGTAGAAAAATGCGCCATACTCATTTAAAAAGTTAAAATTTTGTTATATCTATATATATATATATATATATATATATATATATATATATATATATATATATATATATATATATATATATATATATATATATATATATATATATATATAATATATATAAATATATATATATATATATATATATTATATATATTATATATATATATATATATATATATATATATATATATATATATATATATATATAAAACATACATACAGGGTAAGTCTGTGAAGAGCCCCCTCGTTTATTGTTTTAAAGATTCAATGGGCAAAAATTTTTTTTTAAAAAAATTTTTTTTGGTTTTTTTTCCCCAATTTGCAAACAACGTTATGTATAAAGTATCAAAAAGCCCGTACAAGAACAAAGTTAATTTTTTAAATGACTCCCTCTATTTTTTGTTACATTTTTTTTTTTTCGATAAAATTCTAGATATTTTTTATTCAGCATATCATATCCCTATTTTAAGTGTTTACGAGATATTCGCATTTAAATACAAATTTAGAATGAAAAAATCCGCTCATCTTTTAATGTTGTTTTACGTTTTTATGGTTTTAGCGGTTTGAGAGTTGCGTAATAACCATATATGCTAAAGAGATTAATAAAAATGACCGTTTATTAATTAGATTCCAAAGATTGCCCATATTTGGGACACCCTGTATATATATATATATATATATATATATATATATATATATATATATATATATATATATATATATATATATATATATATATATATATATATATATATATATATATATATATATATATATATATATATATATATATATATATATATATATATATATACCGGGTGTTGCTCCGTCGAGCGGGACATAGGGAATCCCATGTAAATTTTGAAGTGGTCTAATATTGGCTCCTTTAATTATTTTAGAAAAAATTTTATAGGGATTTATTGAAGAGCACGAAAAGTTGTACCAACGTACAAATTTCAGCTCTTCTGGGTCCGCCAGCTAAGAGATAAATGCTAAAATAAGTTACGAATCCTATCTTTTTTACGCGCCCTGTATTATTGGAAGTTTATTAATAAAATACCAGAAAAATTATTTAACCTCTTACTCTCAAGTTGTCAGAACAATGTCACATCATTTTATATAATGAACTACTCAAATCAAAAAAAAAATCACTATTATAAAATGGTTTTATAAAGGAATTATGATCGAAGAGTAGCGGACATGTTTGCAGCCTATTTTCCCAATAGGGCAATACCAAGTAAATCGACAATAGAACGGACGATAAAAAAATTTGAAACTGGACATAATCAATAATTGCAAATGTGAAGAAAATCGAGTGAAAATCAGAGACAAATTGTACAAAATGAGAGGATTTAGACGTAATATTTTGTGTAGAGGAGGCCGAAGGAAACATTAGCACGAGACAACTGGAGGACATCACTGGACAAGACCACACCACAATATCTCGAATTTTAAAAGTTTTCACGCCTACAAGTACAACACCAAATTAAGAGACGGAGATGAAATATTTTACATTGAACAACGAACCCACATTCAAAATTGCGGTACTGGAGTAACAAAAACCCAAAAAATCGATTTGTTGAGACAAGGACTCAATATCTACAAAAAATTAAATGTTTTGGCGGGAATTTTCGGCCACCATACCCTTTGGACCATTTTTCTAAACAAAATGATGCAGTCTTTCTGGAACTTTTAGAGGACAAATTTTGCCTGCTTTGAACAACCTGCTCGTGAAAATCAAGAGATTTGGTATCAAATGGATGGCTGCCCAGCACACAGTACCAGAGCTGTGCGCAAAAAATACTTGAACAACGCATTTAATAACGACATCATAGGCCCGAACCACGCAATATCTTGGCCAGCCAGGTCTCCGGATCTATCTCCAAACAAATTTTTTTCTATGGGGACATTTAAAAACTAAGCTTTATACCAATAAAAAATATGACAATTTAGAACAGCAAAAGAATGCTATTTCCGCTGAATGTGCCAGAATATCGATGACCAACTACCCAACGTAAGAAATGAGTTTTATAATCATTTGGGTTATTATCGGGCAGTTAATGGAGTAATATTTGAGCATTTGATTAAACCCGATATTTTCGTCATAAATTGTTTTTAAAAAGACAAATTTGTTTTATTGTCTTTAATTATTAATTTTAATTATTAATAAATAATAAATTTTTAATTTATAAATTTTATTTAATAATTATAATTAATATTAATTATATAATATATTTTTATATATTTAATAATATATAAATATATTTTAGAAGTAAAAATTATTTTTATTTTTAAAAATTGTTTATTTTGTTAAAAAAGTTTATCCATATTTTTTTTTTCTAAAAAATGAATTTTTCTTAAAAAAATTCATTTTTTTTAAATATTTTAAAAAAAAATTTTTTTAAAATTTTTTTATTTTTTAAAAAAAAATAATTTTTTTTTTTAAAATTTTTAAAAATATATAATTTTTAAACTTTATTTTAAAAAATTAAATATTTTAAAATTTTAAATTATAAATATTAAATGGTAAATTTTTTTTAATTTTTAAATAATTGTTTTTATTTTAAAAGAAACATTAAAATTTTTTTTAAATTTTAAACAAGATTTTAGACAGACCTTATGTATCACGTCCTATACCGAAATCTAAGCGTTTTTGACATATTTAAGTTTTTACGTCAAAAATGACGTTTGCAGGCCCTAAAATATTTATCAATTTTTGCTCTAAGAGCCTATATTATTATTTAATCTGAGTTGAATATATTACTGAAAAATACTTACTTTAGCAGATTTTTTACAATATTTTAACAACTTATTATACAGGGTATTAAAAAATAGGATTAAAAATGTAATTAAGGACATTGCAATTTTTTTTTAAAGGAAACCCCCAAATGTTATAATGTATCTTATTTAGCATTAAACATAAGGGCAAGTTTTTGATATAATGCCAGTTTAATATTTTTATATGTTAAGTTCTACTTAAAGTTTTACTGCAATTATAAATCTAGTTACAATTATAGTTGTGAAAATTTCTGCAAACTTATATGCTCAAGGCACATATGACATAAAGTGGGCTAAAAACAAAATCTACATTATTTTAAGTCTTGACATGAGCAATCGCAAGTTGATACCAGAATTAGAATTTGTCTGTTAGCGTTAAAATGCATCTTAAACGCGAAAATTTACTGCACTATTTTCGGTGATGAAGCCCCAAGTTCGAGAAGTTTGTTTATTGTCGTTGGGTTTCCCATAATTTAACCGAAGCTGAAAAAGCACATCGTGTCAAAAATTCTATTAAAATACGACAATGGTAGATCAAATGCTGTCTACGACATTATTACTGGTGACGAAACATGGATTTATGTGTGGGTGTTTCCAACTGACCCCAATCCAGTTAAAGATAGTCTCGCAGTGTTGGAAAAAAGATGATTGTGTTTTTAAAAAAAAGGGCCAATCCAATGGTTTCCTTGGAAGATCAACGGACAGTTAGTGCTCTTTAGTACACTACAGTTTGTTTACCACACCACGACAATGCTTGATTTTTAGTAGTCGAAGGTGACATTATTGGAACATCCACCTAACAGCTCCGACCTATCACCATGTGACCTTTTTTGTTCCCAAAACTTAAAAAAAAATAAAATTTTGCGTATTTTTTCAGCCTTTTTTTACGATTTAATCGAATGAATAAATGTGTTGAGTTAAAAGGAGAATATTTTGAAAAACAATAAAGGATTTTTTTCTTACAAATAAGCTGTACTTCTTTTAGTTTTCAAAATTTTGGTACAACCCACATATTGATGCCACACTGCTATAATATTAAAAGTCTAGAGAGGAAAACAAAATTACGTGCTAGGTGCGTCTTCTTAATAACAGATTTTTTTCTTTAAACACCAATGCTACTACGTACGTCTCATAGTTGACTTTAAATAAACCATTTAACTTTCTTATCAACTACATAACGACATAAAGCTTACAGTTAATTAAGTAAGGTTTTCCTGGAATACTGCAGATAAAAGGGCCAGCCAGCATTACTGACGATAACAGATCCCTTTCCAGGATACGTCAGCATTAATGAAATATACGATTTTAATGTACTTTTTGTCCTGACATGGCCGAAAGAAATACTTTGATAGGGATCTCCTAAAGTGGGCGCTACTTAATCAAACAAATGTTATCGAGGAGGTTAAAAAACTGGTTGATTAGTTTTTGTGACATTATTTAATTTAAATAACTAATTTAAAATTTGTTGTTGTTTTATTCGAAAAGGTTAAGAATATTTATTGATGCATTATTTAAAGGAGGAAAAGTTTTTTTTTTGTATACATAGGGTGTGTTTGGAAGTCGTAGGGGGGCTTGTAGTCTACTCGACAAGTTCAAAAACGTGTTTAGTTTCGGGAAACTGAAAAAATCGTTAAAACGTGACGATATTGGAATAAGGTGGGGAAATGGGGCTAACCGTTTCAGCACAACAAGCGCAACTGAACATGAGTGAAGGGTAGCTACGGGTCGACAGATATCCTTAAGACCAATTTATCGAAGAATTAGAATGTATGGGCTAGAATCATTCCGTCCTCGGCTTGTAATATCATTGACCAATAGAAATAGACAGCTACGTCTGGTATGGTATTAAGAACGGCTCAATGGCATGAGGAATGGAAATGGGTCGTATTTAGTGACGAATCACGATTTTGTTTGTGGGCTTATGATGGTCGTAGGAAAGTTCGTCGAAGACGTGTAGAGTGACGACAACTTCAATTTTGCGTAGAGCGGGCTTGTTATTAAAGGCGTTATGTATGGGTCCATAGCAATTGGATCTAGGTTTTTAAAAAAACAAAACCCCACTTCATTAAATAAGTTTTCAATTTGTTGCGTTGCCATACTTTCAACAACTGCAAAACCCAATTTTTAGCAGGACAATGCTGACCACAAACAGCTGCAGTTACAAGGACTTCCTTCGACAAGTAATGTTATCTTCTTATGCCGAACAGACCTTCCCCTTGAACAGTATGGGCACTGTGGGTAGGGGTTAAGTGGTTCTACTCTTATTGAATTAAAACGTTTAGTTAAAGTAAATTGTCCTGGGATATACCACCCAATTATCATTGAATAAACCAAAGGTTTTTTTTATAAAATTAATTTTATATTCTTATTTTATATATTTATTATATAAAATAAATATTAATTATATATTATATATATATTATAATTAAATATTTATAAAATAAATTATATTTTTTTATATATACCGGGTGTTTCTCAAAGGTGGTTCCCCCTATAACTTTTTTATTTTTTAAAATGGGAAAATGAAATTTGGCTTGTCGATATGTGACCTAAAAATGCATTGAATGACGTGTTCAATTGTTTCTGACGATTTCCGGTTTCACCGAAAATGACCTCAACTTTTGAATTTTAAATGGAACACCCTGTATTTTTTTATCTATTCGATAGAAAATGACATCCTAATACAATGACACCCCATATGTCAACTTTTGACATTTTCCTTTAAAAATATTTAATTTTTTAAAAATCAATCAAGAGTGCTGTGACGTCGTTAAAACAACCAATTTTGAGTCAAGGAGGCGTAAAAAAATAGTTTTAATTATCTGACGTATTTTATGTCTTTTCCAGAAAGGTAAAAAGATTTCAAAATTTTATTTCTAGACATAACTCAATTTTTTTAAGTGGAACAATAGTGGCTCGTTGGCATATTTAAAAAGAGCATTTTTTTGTGAATAATTTGATACCCCACACTTGATACTTAAAGTTAATCAATTAAAACCTCGGGCGTGGCATTCGAATAAAAGTCATATGCATTTCGTTAATTTTGTCAGGTAGGCTTGGAAATAAACAAAAACGTTGATGGTAAACAATGATGTTACATAGTTTAATAATTAAATGCGAGTTAGTTACTTAAAGTTATTGCTGTGTTTATTAATAAGGCATTTTGATTTAATTACCTATAAATATAATAATTATTAATAATAATATAATAATTATTATTCTCATAAGCAAAATCTACTATGCCTATTTTTTAGCCTTTTTAGTGTTGATTTAACTCCAAATATCAAGTGTGAGGTATCAAATTATTCACAAAAAATGCACTTTTCGAATATGCCAACGAACCACCATCGTTTCCCATTTTTGAAAAAAATGAATTATGTCAGAAATAAAAAAATTTTAAATTTTTTTTTACCTTTCTAAAAAAACATAAAATACGTAGATAATTAAAACTATTTTTTCACGCCTCCTTGGATCAAAATTGGTTGAATGACGTCAGCACTCTAGGTAGTCAGGGTAGAGTATCAATTTGGTGGTATTGTTAAATGGCATTTAGAGATTTAAGTATTTTTGTTGATTAAAATTTTTCTTAAATATTTTTATTCTTATTATTATTTAAATTTAATAGTTACGTAATATGCTAGAAATCAACTGAGTAGATTGTAGTAAAATTTTGGGTTTAAATTTTTTTATCAGTTTTTGCTTTACTGTTTTTTTTTGTGTTTGTATACATATCTTTTCCCTGAAATTCTTTTTTTTTTATTACTTTCAGTTTTCAGAATTTTTGTGTTATGGAAGTAAAATGAATGGTTTTGTTCTTGTGTGTGATTTGTGGAGCTGTTTTTTTTTTTTTGTCGTATTTGTGGGCATTAAGTCTGTTTTTCAGATACTTTTAGTTTGCCCAATGTCACATTTTGGCACATATATATATATATATATATATATATATATATATATATATATATATATATATATATATATATATATATATATATATATATATATATATATATATATATATATATATATATATAAAATTTAAATTTTATTTTATTTTTTTTTATTAATATGGTAAATATTATATATATATATATATATATATATATATATATATATATATATATATATATATATATATATATATATATATAAATAAACTGGTTAGGGTGCCGAATAATAATAATAATGAATGATTAAAATATAATAAAATATATAATATTTATAATTTATATTAATAAAATTAATTAATAATAAATTAATAAAATAAATTTTAAATTTTTAAAATTTAAAAATAATAAAAAATAATTATAATTATTTATTATAAAATATTTTTTCATAAGCGTTATAATATTTTTAAATTCTTTATCACAGTATTATATAATATAAGACTGTTAAATGAACCAGGAGATTTTAAACGTTTTTGGCGCATTGTGATCTTAATTTTGATTTTATTTTTCCATACTCATTTTTGAGAAGGTGCGTTGCGTGTAATTTTTAAATCGAACCTATCAAAAATAATTTTCATATTTTAAATACTTTATATCTTTTATCTTTTTCAGACAGTAGGTGCCACGGCACCCACCGTGCGCACGCCTATGTATATATATATATATATATATATATATATATATATATATATATATATATATATATATATATATATATATATATATATATATATATATATATCTTGTGCATATTTTCTTCCACTATTAAGAAGTATTTGGCAATTGAAATGAAGTATACACAGCAAGAATCAATTGAAATGATTTATATTCTTGGAGAATGTTTTAAGAATTCTCTTCTGGCATCCCGAGTATACAGTGAGAGGTTTCCTGAGAGAAGACATCCAGATGCAAGATCATTCCAACGATTGATGGATAGATTTGACAGGACTGAAACAGTTAAGTACGAAAAGCATGAAAGAATAAAGCCAGTGGTAAACCAAGAAAATGAATTTAACGTGGTCGCATCTGTTGTTGAAGACCCACATAGAAGTACAGCGGACATAAGTGATTTGCTGAACTTAGGTCAAACTTCTGTGAAGAGAATGTTGCAAGAATAAGTTTCATCCATATCGTGTGCACTGAATAAGCACTTGAAAGACAAGACTTTGAAAATAGGATAAATTTCTGTAATTGGGGTCTTGCTGTCTGAATTAGAGACGATGTACGATTTTTTTAACATTGTATTATTTACCGATGAGGCGACATTCCACAATAATGGTCATGTAAACAGGCATAGTTTACACCTTTACGCCGATGTTAATCCACATTTTATGAGGACTGTTGACCAGCAACATAGGTGGAGTATAAATGTTTGGGGAGGCATAATGGGAAACCACATAATAGGGCCCCATTTTTTTGATGGACACCTTAATGGAAATATTTTTCAAAATTTTTAAATGTAGATTTTGATAATCGTTAGAAAATATACCACTACAACTATTAAGAAGGATGTGGTTCCAGTTAGATGGGGCACCTGCTCATTTCAGTGCTGGAGTACGAAATACTTTGGATTGAAAAAATTCTAGGCCGTTGGATCAAAAGAAGAGGACCTGTTTCTTGGCCTTCAAGGTCACCTTTTCAGATCTGACAAAAAACTTGATTTTTTCCTATGGGGATACGTTAAAGAACTGGTTTACAAGACACCCCCAACTACAGCAGCAACATGCGAGAAAGAATAAGAGAAGCATTTAATTCAATAACTCCCTTAATGTTACAAAATGTAAATAAATCTTTAACGGACAGATTCAATATGTGTTTACAGCAAAATGGTAGAGTGTTTGAGTATTTAATGAATTAATTGGGTTTATGTAAATTTATTTATGTTACCTTTATTAGCCTTGTGTTTTGAATAATTTTATTTAATCTTAATAAAATGACATACATTTATTAGACAAAAAGGAGTAGTATTATTATGCCACCGAGTATTAATTGTTTTGATTTCTTGAGCTACATGCTGCCTACTTTTCCTATTTTAAGTGTAAATTTACGGAAAAGCCTTAATATTTCAAAACGATAGTGCGATAGATAAGTTGCAAACATGATGTTTTCCAAAAGAGCACACTTAAAGCTATTCAACGGCAAAATAATATACAGGGTGTTGTATTTAAGAAATTTATTTAAAATAAAAATTGAAAATAGAGATGTTTGAATAAATATTTTGGACACCCGGTATAAATTAAATCAAAAAGTAAAACAGTTTAGGAAAAAATAGGTCAACATTAGATTACACGTAACTTTGTCAGCGAAATTAACAAACAGTGGTGGAGAAATAACAGTTTAAAAAAGTATGTTTTTACCGGATCTTTAAAAAAAATCATAGCTTGGCAACGCTGCATTCGACCCACATATACAAATTTTAAACTTGAATACAGAACCCACAGAGGCTTCATTTGCCACATAAAAACATAGGGTATTCCATTTAACAAAAAATTTAATTTTTGATACTACTCTTTTTTGAGGCACCCTGTATACTAGAAAATAATTTTGGATTGTAGCAGAGATGGAATTTTAAAAGTTTTGTTAAGAAAATTTTCTTATAAGTTCAACGGTTAAGTAACTATTTACCGACGCGCGCTTAGTGGACCACCCTGTATATCATCAATTAAATTATTGAAATACTTTTTTCTAGACATCATTCCGAATCTAATAAGCTATCGCTCATATTTTTAGGTTCTTTATCTCGAACTGACACATTTTTGAACTTGTTAACTAGACTACAAGCCCCTCTTCGACTTCCAAACACTTTCTTACTCTTTCTTGAAATTAATTTCGTACCACCTCTAACATTGTAGGTGTTACTAGTAGACGAGCAGAAAAGATTACTTTGTCCCTTTTAAAGCCTCACAAAAAAGTCAATTATAGTCAAATCTGGCAAACGAGAAGGCCGGTTAACCCAACCATCTTGACCAACCCATATATTTTGAATTATTTGATATAATTTATTATGGGCTTGTATCATTTCAACAGTAGCTCCTTCCTGCTGAAAATTGTGTTTAAATTAATTTAATTTTTATTTATTATTTTAAAATGATTTCTTTACAATATAAACTCATTCACAATTAGTTGTCACCTTAATTTTAGAGGCTTTAAAAGAGTCGTTTTCAATTTGTTAAGGCATTTAAGCGGGAAATACAAGCCACCTACATGGCCGAGATAAAATCTCGAAAACCCGTTTGTCTGGGCACAAACCAGATAATTATTATTTTGAAAGGTTAGAATAAACAAGGGACTAACTAACATTCTTGCTTGATGAATTATCTTCCGTAAAGTTGGTAACTATCTGAAATATCTCTTGAATATATCGAAAGGTTAATGAGTTTCATGAAACGCTTATTATAATTTTGGAATTTGTTTTTCGTAAGAGTAAATTTAACAAAAATTAATTGATTTTTAGTGATAACACAGCCAAAAAAAAAACAAATGACTTAAAGTGAATTTAAATATATACTCTTAAAAAGGTGAAATGGTTACAATGAGGAAATGTGTACTTGTCCATAAAATACTTTTTGCTCTTAATCTATTGCATTGCAAAAAAGTAAACTGTAGTTTGAGTATTATAAAGTGACCATTTTTTGATGGCTTTTCATGGTATTGGAGAAACTAAAAAAGATAGAGCAATGTGAAAGCACGTTTTCATGATAAATAGCATATTTATGTAAAATTTTACATGGAATCCAGGGACTACCTAATTACTTTTTATCAGTTACGGTGTTAAAGATATAACGCAAAGTTGCCTGTTTTTGAATATGACATCCTGTATATTATTTGACTATTTAAATTACAATAATTCCTATTATTCCATAATATTTGTGTTTCATTATTCACTGCGTAATTCAGAGTTACAATTTATTTTTTTCTTTGAAAAAATATTCAGTGAAGGAAGCATGGAATACATTTTAAAAATCAAAGAATTGTCCTCTTAAAATTATCTGCATTTTTGCAATATTATGCAGTCAGCGAAAGGCAAGTGTAAAGTAATAAGTTTTTTAAGGCGTAATAACTTTAAATTTAGAACTGAGTATAAATATTTTTAAATTTTAAGGAATCTATCAAGGAGCACCAAGGAAGTTTAAAGGTATGGAAGCCCAATGCTATGGCCCATTCGATCAAAAAATGTCGATTTTGCGCAATAACGAAATTCCACGAAATAATTTAATGTGTTGCCTACTTACACACTGATAAATCAGTGTGTAGTTAGGCAACACATTATACTTTTATGAGAGCCGTATTAGTTTCGATTGTTTTGCTTTGTGTGATTATATTTTGTGGTTGCAGAAGTTTTTTGGATTGATAAAAACCTTCTTATTTTAGTGATTAGTGTTTATTAAATTGTGACTATAATTTTGTGTTTATTGTTTGTTACTTATAATATTGTAACAAAATGACTAGAGGTTGTATGGTTTTTGCTTGCAAATCTAAGGGTAACATACCCGGCATTTTTTACTTTAGGTTAGTATTTTTTATATTTAAATTAGGTGCTTCTTATGAGACGTAACGTTAGGTAACCGAATAAATAATAATATATCAATTATGAATAATAGAAAATAAAAATTTCATAGGAAATAGCAGTGAGAAAAGCAAGGCAATCTTAACTATTTTTTAGATAATTTCCACAATGTTTGTGTATTTCTGTGGATTATTAAAAAGAAATAAGGTTTACATTTGGGTACTTTTATTTTATTTAATAATTTAGTACATTCTTTTAAAGGATCAAAATTATTAATTACTGGGCAGACCAGGCAAATTTTAATATATACAGGTCCCTCTAATTGAATAAGAGAAAGTACAATTTTATGTTAAAGTTCCTTTTTGCTTTTTCTGTATTTGTTTAAAAAGAAATTAGATTTTTAGTTTCTTAAACTTACATTATCAACTTTTTAAGCTCGACATACTGTAGACACATAATATTTAACGGTTACTGTTACAATGGATACCTAGGTACTAAAGGTTACTAAACATTTTTAACCACTGTTATTCTGTCTCATGAATGTTTGTTATTAGTGAAAAGTATATGCCAAAAAAGCAGTTATAAAATTTTCACTTTTTAATGTACAACCACAATCTTAGGATTAGATTAAACTCATTTACACTATCTTGCCCTTCTTTTATCACAAAATTGGTGATAAGTACATGAAACTATCATACAATGTTTGAAATTTATTTTTAAAAAATCGTGTTTTTATTTATTTACAAAGATTTTTGTTAAAAATACAAAACTTCCAAAAATATCGACCATTTAAATAGAAGGCTGTAAAGTGGCGCCATCTATTCTTTCCATATTATATCATATGATATAAAATCCAATATTTCCAATAATTTTAAATATTCTATGGTAGTATCGTTTAATAAACAACAATTTTGTGTAAAAAATAAAAAGAAAACAGTGAATGCTTGAATATGACATTTGATGATGTCAACTTTATAGATAATAACAAAGAATTATGGAAGTCCGGCTCTGACCTACTATTCATTGCGCAAACTCCTGGGTCCAATCCCCCGATTCCAGCTGCCCTGCACGCCTGGACAATTTTGTTCTATAGTATTGGGCTTCGATACACCTTTAAACTTCCTTGAGGAGCACATACTTAAATGACTTCAGAAACTTAAAAAAGACGTAAGAGACATTTTAGACTCAATAGACATGGAGCAATCCTATGTGCCAACCAAAGATAAAAAAATTGTAACTGTAAATCACCCAGTGAATATCAGAATACTAGTAAAATTTATGGCGAAAATTATCGGGGGTAATACCACGAGTGCTTAAAATTTACCGATAATTTTCATGAAAGCTTGTTATTTATAATTTCACGAGTTCGAAGAACAAGTGAAATTTGTATAACAATCTTGAATGAAAATTATCCGATTAATTTTTATGCATGAGCGGTACTTAGGGAGAATATTGCTAGAATGGAGAAATATGGGAGTGTTATACTATTAAAATGGTTTTTTTGTCATACAATTTTCAATTTCATGCAACATAATTAAAACTATAACTGAAATCGTTTTTTAATTAATTTATCTATTTCTTCATCGTGTACAGGGTGGTGCGATTTCGACTGTTTTGACAGGAAACTCGTATTTCCTGACCAGAAAGAAAAAAATTGACATAGGTGTCTTGGGCTCGATTTTCAAAATTAGATGAATGGTGAAAACCGCATCCCGAAATCTCTATCGGTATCCGAGATATAGGGCGTTTTTCATTTTTTGGTCATTTTGAAAAAAATTCGTAAGTCCATCATTTTTGAAAACTTCCCAAAACGGTGTAAACATTCTTTAATCACTTTTTTGAGTGGAATCCATTGGACTACTCAGATTTTTAAAATTATTTCTAGTTTCGTTAAAAATATATAAAGCTTAGTTTTTTTTAATATAAATCATAGTTGGCCATGATCTCATGCTTATTTTTTGCTCTTTTCAATGATATATTATTATTCATACTTATCTTTGAAATTGAGCGAGATATTTCAGTTTTTTAATTTTTGCTATAGTAGGCCATGGAAAAAAATCGGCACTTGTCAAAGTCAGGTAAATAGCATACCAGTTGTTTCATTTTTGCTAAAGTAGGCCATGCAAACATGTCAACTATCAAACACAGACTAAAAAATAATGCAATTAAATTACAAACTTTATATTTATGAACATATTATAATAAAAAAATTGGCCTAAAAAATTAAACGAGTTTAAATGAAAACCAGAACCTATGGAAAAACTTAATTCAAAGTATATGTTCAAAGTTGACTCCTTCTTTCCTAATACATAATAAACACCTTTTGTTCACTGCATTACAAGCGTTTATTAGTTCAACAGGTCTAATCGCACCAAAAGCTTTCCTAGTCGCTACTTGCAACTCTTCCCGTGTTTCGATAGTTCTTCCTTTAAAAACTATATCTTTCAATCTTCCCCATAAAAAAAAAATCTAATGGTGTTAAGTCGCAGGACCTAGCAGGCCATAGTATAGATCCTACAGTACCAATCCATTTATCTTGAAATTCTTGATTCAAAAAATCAGCTGTAATTCGTGCGTTATGCGGAGGGCAACCATCTTGCTAATAAAGGATATTTCGAGCCAGCGCTAATGGCAAATCTTCCAAAAATGGTGCAACATATGTTTGTAAAATATTCACATAATCTTGTGTGGTTAAACTTTCATTAAAAAAATGGGGACCCAAAAATCGACCACCAAAAATCCCAACCCAAATATTGAAACCTTGCCGTCCTTGTCTGTTTACGGGCACTATAACATGTGGGTTTTCTGTAGCCCAATAATATTAATTATACCTGTTATATATCCCTGAAGTATCTATTCGGCTTTCATCTGTCCAGATAACGTTTATATGGAAGTTATTGTTCAATCTGCACTGATTCACATACCACTCACAAAATGTAACCTTCTTTGGAAATCCCCATTCTGAAGATGATGAACTTTTCTTACTCTGTACGGTTTAAATTTGTGCTTTTTAAGGGTTTTTAAAACTTTAGTTTTCTCAACACCTGTTACCTCAGCTACCGATCGATGAGACGTGTTAGGATGGTCTAAAACCTCACCTAATATATTTAGTTCCTGAATTTCACTTTCATCATGTAATTTGTTAAATTTGATTTCAGAACTTGAAAGAGTCTTTTATCTGGATGACGACGTTCAGGAAATCTATTCAAATATAATTCATTTGCGGCCTCGCCGCAAATGTATTATTATACATTTTTGCAATCCTCTCAAATAAAACAGAGTTCCAATCAGTTACTGATAGAAATGATAAATTATTTACCTGACTTTGACAGGTGCCGATTTTTTTCCATGGCCTACTATAGCAAAAATTAAAAAACTGAAATATCTCGCTCAATTTTAAAGATAAGTATGAATAATATATCATTGGAAAGAGCAAAAAATAAGCAATTTTTGAGATCATGGCCAACTATGATTTATATTAAAAAAAAACTAAGCTTTATATATTTTCAACGAAACTAGAAATAATTTTAAAAATCTGAGTATTGCAATGGATTCACTCAAAAAAGTGCCTTAAGAATGTTTACACACCGTTTTGGGAAGTTTTCAAAAATGACGGACTTACGAATTTTTTTCAAAATGGTCAAAAAATGAAAAACGCTCTATATCTCGGATACCGATAGAGATTTCGGGATGCGGTTTTCACCATTCATCTAATTTCGAAAATCGAGCCCAAGACACCTATGTCAATTTTTTTCTATCTGGTCAGGAAATACGAGTTTCCTGTTAAAACAGTCGAAATCGCACCACCCTGTACATGACCAAATCGACTCATTTTGACTAATATTAACGTTTCTAATTGACAATACAAACAAACAGGTTCTATTGTTCTGTGTTTGTAATTAAGTGGAAATACCACATTGTCTGAGCAACGTGATATTTCCACTAAATTTTTTTGATTTTTAACGTGTCTTATGGGAAAATTTATACATGAGTGAAATATTCACCAAAATTTTTATAAAAATGTTTAAGGGATTTTTGGTAATAGTGCACTCATTTGTATACCTACAACACGCTTCAATAGAATTACTGCTAGAATTCATGTGATGCTCATGCGCATAATGATTTTATAAACAGCTGTTGGATTAGTTTAACATAACCTAGAGAGGCAGAAAGTAAATAAAAAAAAGTTTTTGTGGTTTTTAAATTATGTTAGACATAGATAAACGGAAGATGTTTTTCTTAGGCACATTTAGCTAATTCCATTTTACTTTGGCCGCCGGCAAGGGGGTCAGGGGGTGACCGTCAAACCTTTTTTACCTAAAAATGTTTAAAGTATCATAATATATTCAAAAAATAGCGAAAATACACTCGGCGAAAAAAAATATGACCTTAAATAACTAACCAGCCCTTTGTTTCCACGCCACTGGTTGCAATATGGGTCACCTGATATTTTCAAAAAGTGACCTTCAATCACTCTAATTTATACGTAAAAGTTAATTCCTGTATTGTAAGTAGATCCTAATAACTTAAATAAAACCACTTTTATGACACCATCTTCAAGGGCCTGTAGCTCCCTCTGGAAGCATTTCCGGACCTATGTTAATATAAACTTTTTATATCTTGTTAGGTAGAATCGTACCTTAAAATTTTTCATTGTCATTTTCGGACACCCTGTATTTTACATGGTTATATTTTATTACAAATAATAAACATATTTTTTTGTATTTTTCGGTTATCGAGATTTGAGATCTGTAGAAGTAAATAGCCAATTAACTCGCCGTTCTTAATCGATTATTATTTTAATAGAGCAACTGGTAGTTATAAATATTTAAGCAATTAAATAAAAACAATTTGTTAACAAGTTATCGTGCCGACCGTAATTAGAGGCGTTTCGTAATCGCCTTTTCGGAATGGATTCGTGAGAATAGACGAAATTGTAAACTAGTATTTATTAGGAGAAAAATGTTAAAATGTATATACTAAAATAAAGTAAAAAATTGTGGTTTATTTAAAAAATTGACTGGAATCCAAAAGTACAGAAATAATATGGCCTAGCCAATAGCCAAATAAAAAAGAAACTTGTCTGAATCAAAATTTACTAAAATAAATAAATATTTCTACAATATAAATGAAGCAATGATGGGCTTCGTTAAACTGTAATGTCTTTTTCAAAAAGTAATATTTTAATTTTTTTAACATTATCATACATTTAGTGATGAGCAAAGCAAGACCAAGACCAAGACGGAGCTAGTCTTGGTCTTGGTCTTGCAAGTCTGGTCTTGGTCTTGGTCTTGCAAGCCAAAAGAAGGTCTTGGTCTTGCACCACCCGGTCTTGGTCTTGCTGCAAGAGTCTTGCTTGGTCTTGCTTTTTTTGGTAGTAATAATTTAAACTAAGCAGTCTTGGATAAAATATATTTTTTCATACCTACAAATAAATAAAGATGGAAACTATATTTTTTGCTTTAAAATTTTAAAATATACCAATTTTAACCTTACATGTACATTTAAATTATTTGATTAAAAAGTATATTTTAAATGTAGGGGATTATTTATTTATAGTGCTTTATTTTTAGGTAAATTGAGACACAATCTGCTTTTATACATTTAGTGGCATATAGAAACATTTTAGTGACAAGAATTATTTAAATTTTCTTTGAAGAAACATATAAAATTAAAGCAAATACAAAACTGTGTACTGTGCGAGCAGAAAAAAAAGACTTTTAATTTCAACCAAATGTGAAATTTTCATGAAAATGATTCTAATATGTAAACATTGGTTTCTGATTCAAAAAAAGTAATTTAGGAAGCTTTTTAGTTTAAATAAACTTTTCATTTTCTAATTAGTCAAACATTTGCCGTACAAAGTTTGAACAAATACTTTATAAACATTCTGTATATACAAGGTGGCTCGATAGTGCGACAAAGCTCGATATCTCCGAAACCATTCATAATGGTGAAAAACTTAATATACAAAATTATAAAAAAAGCGTAAAACGCAAAATTATTTTCTGTTTCAGAATTTTTCGAAGAATCCACTACCACTCAAGAAAATGTTCTTATTTTTAGCTTTTAACCTAAAATAAAAAAATTATGGTAAAAATTCATTTAAAAAAATCGTTTCCCTATAGCTGGAAATTCTTGAACTGTCATATAGGTACAATGTCCACGTAGATGGTTTTTTAAATATCATTTTCAGTTTTGACAAAAATGATGTCATCATTATACTTTTGGCATTGTTTTGACTTTTCCGTCTAAACCGGAAGTAAAATTTAAACTTCATTTATATTAAAAGTATTTCTTTATGACATGACAAATATATTTTTTTAATAACCCATCACTTTTACATTTATATTTTAGGAGCAATCTAATGATGTTACTTCTTACAGTGTGGCACAAAAATAATGTATTTCTAGATTTTGAAAATTTTTAATCCACCCTATAAGTGGCATCACTAGATAGCTAATTAAACAAAAAACATTAGGAATGGGTAAGTAATTTTTAGCTTCTATAACTTTTGTACTCCTAGTTTTTTTTTGTCGTAAACGGTTTTGGAGATACCGAGCTTTGTCGGACCATTGAGTCACAATCTTTTTAAAACAGGTTATTGAATTTACTGGTTATCGTTGTTCGAGAATTTTATAAAAGAACAAAGTAAGTAATTTAATTATTATTTTATTTGAAAAACCTGTTACTTATAGAATAATCGCCTTTTAAGGCAGTTCTCGACAAATTTTTTGTCATGTCTGTATGAAATATCTCTGTATATTAAATATAAAAATTGAATATTATAATTTAAAAAAAAAGTGACAAAAGTGCAAGAGTCTTGAAGGTCGGTCTTGGTTTTGCGTAGTCTTGCACTCCTCGGTCTTGGTCTTGGTCTTGGTCTTGCAAGCGAGAAGGCGGTCTTGGTCTTGATCTTGGTCTTGCTGCAAGACCAAGATCACTACATACATTATCACAAAATAATATAATTTCTTTATCTCCCATATAAAATATACTAAAGTAATGAAAAAAAAGTGAGAAAGAATACATTTAAAAAAATGATAAGATGCCGTTCTGTTGCTTGAATAAGCAATGTTGCCAGATATTTTTTAATAATTTGTTATTATGGAAGGTTGTTTTTTCTTCCGTTTACCAGAAATAATATTTTTTTTTAGAAACAACTAACCAGAACTAACAAATAACAACTTCCAAATTATTACCCAGTTCTGTTTGGTTCCCGTTAGGTTTTCGCCGCTAAATTGTAAATAGTGATGAGCGAGACCGGTCTTGGTCTTGCGGTCTTGGTCTTGGTCTTGGTCTTACAGCAAGACCAAGACCGAGACCAAGACTAAGACCGCCTTCTCGCTTGCAAGACCAAGACCAAGACCGGGGTATGCAAGACCAAGACCAAGACCGAGGGGTGCACTACTACGCAAGACCAAGACCGACCTGCAAGACTCTTGCACTTTTGTCACTTTTTTTTTAAATTATAATATTTAATTTTTATATTCAATATACATAGGTATTTCATACAGACATGACAAAAAAATGTGTCGAGATCTGCCTAAAAAGGCGATTCTTTTATGAGTAACAGGTTTTTTTTAATAAAATTATATAGAAACGATAACTAGTAGATTCAGTAACATGTTTCAAAAATAATAAGATTGTGACAATGGGCCGACAAAGCTCGATATCTCCAAAATCGTTTACGACAGAGAAAAACTAAAAGTACAAAAGTTATAGAAGCTGAAAATTACTTACCTATTCCTAATATTTTTTTTTTAAATTAGGTATCTAGTGATGCCACTTACTACTGGATCAAAAATTTCCAAAATCCAGGAAAACATTATTTTTGTGCCACACTGTAAGAAGTGGCATCATTAGATTGTTCCTTTAAACTAAGATATAAATGTAAAAGTGATGGTTTAATAAAAAATATATTTGTCATTTTCTATGGGAATACTTTTTATATAAATGGATTTTAAATTTCACTTCCGGTTTAGACGGAAAAGTCAAAACAATACCAAAAGTATAATGATGACGTCATTTTTGTCAAAACCGAAAATGATATATAAAAAACCATCTACGTCGACATTGTACCTATATGACAGTTCAAGAATTTCCGGCATAATATACAGGGAAGCGATTTTTTTAAATGAATTTTTTGGTATAATTTTTCTATTTTAGGTTAAAAGCTAAAAATAAGGAAGTTTTCTAAAGTGGTGGTGGATTTTTTGAAAAATTCTGAAATAGAAAATAATTTTACATTTTACGCCCTTTTTTCTATAATTTTTGTATATTCATTTTTTTACCATTATGAACGGTTTCGGATATATCGATCTTTGTCGCACTATCGAGCCACCTTGTATATGCAGAATATTTATAAAGTATTTGTACAAACTTTGTACGGCAAATGTTTGACTAATTTGAACATAGAAAGTTTATTTGAACTGAAAAGCTTTCTAAATACCTTTTTTTTTAATTAGAAACCAATGTTCACATATCAGAATCATTTTCATTCAATTTCACATCTGGTTGAAATTAAAAGTTTTTTTTCTGCCCTCAGAGTACTCAGTATTGTAATTTTATATGCTTCTTCAAAGAAAATTTAAATATTTCCCATCACTAAAATGTAAGTACATGTAAGGTTAAAATTGGTATATTTATATATATATATATATACTATATATATATATATATATATATATATATATTATTAAAGATTGCTTAGTTTAAATTATTACTACCAAAAAAGCAAGACCAGCAAGACTCTTGCAGCAAGACCAAGACCAAGACCAAGACCGGCTGGTGCAAGACCAAGACCTTCTTTGGGCTTGCAAGACCAAGACCAAGGCCAAGACTAGCCCGGTCTTGGTCTTGGTCTTGCTTTGCGCATCACTAATTGTAAATTTTCTTTACCATAAATGCACAGTAGAACAAAATGAAAAAAAAATTAATATCTTAAATTTTCGATTTTTTATAGCCAAAAATAGGGTGGATTTCACTTCCAAATTATTACCTTATTTAAAAAGGTCCCTATTTATACCTTATTTGCCGAATCTGTACGGTACGGTTAAATCTTGCAGGCGACATCCAATATCTGTAAGCCAAATTCTTCAATTTATCTCTGAAAAATGATGTAAATTTTTAGTTTATTTCGTAAATTACAAAATAGTGTAATGGGCATAATTATCTTGTTTTAGGTGTAAAACTTAATGTAACAATAAATTACAAATAGATTTTATTAAAAGGTCCCCGTTGTGTACACACCAAAAGAAATTTTACACAATGGGACCCCTTCGGCCTTGGTCCCGGGTATAGAGACTGAGCATGCTTAGTCCAATTCATCCCTCTAAACAGAAGCAGATCGCCTGAAACAGAAAAAAGAAAACCAAATACTTATCTACGTTTCGGTGGTTCTCAAGATAAAGATAAAACGTAAAAACTTAACTGAAAATTAAATTATAATTAAAATTACAACTATTAGAAGCTTAATTAAAATATTCTGGAATCGCTTTTTTTGACGTAATGACATAAATTTGTTGTAAATGGTATATTTATTGCTTTTTTATAAAAAAGATTGTTGTATTAATTGATTTTAAGTTTCCTTGAAATTACTTCAGCATTAAACAAAGGTAACCATGTATAATTTAAATTAACTGACATTGATGCTACACAATAGGCTATTTCCGCTATTTGACTGATTTTGAAAAATCGTTTAATAATTCTTTGGTACCTAACAAACACAATACATTTTGTATTTCTGGGAAATGTGCTGTATTTTCAATTAAACTCAATGTTAAATTTTAAATTATAAAATTCGCGCTAAAAACGCTGTTTTTGTAATGGCGTCGACATATGTTTCCCGTGACGTCATATGCAAGTAAACAAGTTAACGAGTGGAACTACAGTGAATTTTGTTAATAATTTCTTAATTTATTGGCTAAAATGGTATATAATGGTGTGTAGTGCCACAATGTACCAATACTTCTCTAAAAACACCATAAAAACTGTTTATATCTGTCCCAACAAATCCTAAAAGGCGAAAAGTGGTTACAATTTGCTCAAAGAGATCCTAACAGTTTTATATCGCATTCAAATGTTTTTATGTGTGAAGATCACTTTAATGTGATCAAATATCCTGCTTTAAATACCTACCGATTTATATACAACAAAATATCGCAGTTCAATAACTTATAAACACTTTATGGTATAACCCAGCATTATTTTTAAAGAAACGCACAATTATAAATGCGTCTATCTTAGGTAGGTTCTGTTATCGGCTTGCACAAAATTTATGTCCATTTTGAGGTACGAAACGGATAAATATGTACTTGAAACATGTTTTTTATATAAAATAGTCAAGAAACAGTTATTTAGATAGTTAAAGATTGAAAATAACACCAGAAAACACACAACACAAAGCTTGTGACATTTATTTACTTGCTTGTGACGTCACCAAAGTTGTAACCAATCACAGAGCGTTCCTGTCGCTAAATTAATTTCAAAAATATTTGAATTCTAATACGTATATTTTGGAATAAATATGCATATTTTGCTTTATATTATAGAGAAATATGCTTCTTTATACTATTATCTAGGGTTGCCGCGACACACGATATACGAGACGTCTCGTCTCGTCTCGTCTCGAAGCCATTTTGTCTCGTCTCGAAAGCATTTTATCTCGAATTTCGAGACGAGACGAGATAAAATCCTTCGAGACAAGCTCGAGACGAGACGAGACGAGACATCTCGAAAAATTTTAATGACTTAAAACTTAAGTGACTAAACTGTAATAAATCTCCAACAATATATTTCTAGTTCTTAAGAATTATACAGGTTGTTTAAGATTTAGTGTTACAAGTTCGGCAGCAGTTGAATCTTGCAAAAATAAGTTTCTATAAACATAGATCAAGAAATGCATCGTTTCAGAAATACAGGGTGTTAAAATAAGCTAAAATTTATTGCTTTTAAAAGTATATCACCCTGTGGTTTTATTATTTTTTAATTATTTTGAATATTTCACTCATGTACATATTTTCCCATAAGAGAAGTGGTATTATGGAAAAATTACAGCGGAAATTCCACGTCGTCTAGACAACGTGGTTTTTCCACTTACTGTCAAATTGACAATACAAAATTTTTAAATAATAATGACGGTTTGTTAAATAAATATTTAATTTTAAGTTAATAAACTTTATCTACGTTTTATTCGTAAATATTCTCTAAATACGTCTGCTTAAAATTAACCAGATTTTTTTTACTATGCGTATTTTCTTTAAAATTTCATCTCCTGGACTTTAATTTAAGATCTGGTATTAGATAAACGATTAAAATCAACTATTTCTTTAGGATTTTTTAAATTGCTTTTTAAAAAAAATTAAAACCGATTTCTTTTATACCCTTTTGAAAAGTAGGAGTTTTACTTTGTCTCTCGAACCAAACTCAAATAACGAAAAAAGTTGTATTTTAAGTTGTTTTATCAAAATAATTGTTTTAAAAAATCATGTACAATTAAAGCTTCTTTTTAACTTTAGGACCCTGCGTATTTCCAATTTCGAAACGATGCATATCCGAACTTATGTTTATAGAGACTTTTTTTGCGAGATCTAACTGCTGTTAAAAATTTTAAATCTATTGCTCAAACACCCTGTATAGTTATAAGAAACATTTCTAGAAAACATTTTACCTGTGTTTTGTAATAGAGTTTATGACTTATGTTTCATTATCTTTTAGATTTTTTTTTCTATTTTGTGGACATTTTTGTCACTTATATGTTCTTTATTTTTATTTTAAATAAAAAAACAAATTATCAGGTTCATTATTCTATTTTTAGTTGCATATTATGGGTGTCCGTAAAGTCTGAAATCACCATTTTTTTGAGAAAACTACACAATTTTAGGAAGAGCTCAATCACGTCAACTTTTCTTTACAAGGCGTGTTATAAAAAAATATAAGCATTTATACAGGGTGTTTCATTTTTAAAAAATATTAATTCACCTTCTTACTTCTTACAAGCTTCAAACACAAGAATGAACTAAGGAAAAATGTCAAAACATTTTAAAAAGGCAACCGGTCTATAGATCTTTAAATAGTAAAAAACATGCAAAAACTATAGCCGCATTCCGAATAAAAGGGTGTGTTGGCAAAATATACAGGCGGCGCGGCGGCACTTTTTGATGCCTATGCAAAGGGTTTTTTTTGAATGTTTTTCTGTTAGTTGAGGATTTGCCGCTATTATGTTTTAAAAAGTTTTAATTTAAACTAAAAACAATGCATCTTTCTTAAAATATATACCAGTTTGCAGCAGATTTTGCAATTAGTTTGTAGGTATATAGTGTACAGGGTGAGTCAACGATGGCGAGGAGTAAGTAATTTAATGCCTTGAATATAAGATGTTTAGATAATGTGCTTATGTAAGTATTAGGTATATGGTTAAATAGTACGTTAAATTTTAACGATATTTTGAATTAGACAGGGCACGTCCAAAAAGTATTAGGGTGCTACAAAAGTAATTTTTTAAAATTTAAAATAGAATACCTATACCTACCTACTCATATTTTTACAGTTTTCGATTCTATTTATTTAATTTTAGAAATTCCTATACCTACTTCATATTCTATACCCAGAAGGTTACGTAGGTATAAGAATATTGCCATTTAGGGTAGTTTGGGTATACTTTATTATTATGGAAAAAGACAAAAATTGGTAAAAAAAAAATTGAGAATGAACATTTCTAGAATTAAACATTGGAATTAATAATGTAATGATAAAATATGTCTGTTCCATTTAAAACATATGTCTTTTCCTCACCACCTTGTGCACTGTGCAGATATAAAAATTAGTTTAAAAAATGTGTAACTTTATCCAAAAATAAAAATCGACGGGTCCAAGCATTTTTATTAAACTTGATCTAATTTTTATTGATATTATCCTATACATTACTAATGCACTGTATATTGAAATTAATTTAATTGAAATAAACCAAAACAACTCGAGACAAACGGACAAAACGAGACGAGCGAGACAAAGTTTGTCCGTCTCGTTCGACCCTTGTCTCGTCTCGTTTTTTTTCGAGACGAGACGAGGCTTTATCTCGTCTCGTCTCGTCTCGCGGCAACTCTACTATTATCTGATAGGATGATCACAATTTAAAGCTTATTTTCAATGGTGGGCCATATATATGCACTTTCTTTAATCTTACGTTTTTTTTTTGAACATGTTTCTTTTGCTAAAATATTAAAAGCATTCCAATCAATTGATTGTTTAATTTATGTTATTTAGTATTGCTGTATATCCTTTGGGATAGTCCTAAATGCCATGTATTTGGTGTAGATGATAAAAGATCTTCAATAATTTATAATTTCTACCCTAATATTTATAAAACTAAAATAAATACATATTAAATGGCCACTTTTCAAACCTGCAAATGTGATAACAACTTTACCCTCACGAACACTACATACTGGTCTAATTTCCCGTTTTTTAATCGCTTTTTTCCGTGAACATTTCGCAGACCCCTCCCCGCTCGGGGGTCGGAATCCCTCCATTTTGAGGCAGAATTGCACGATAAGCGCTGATAAGGGGTGCCTCTGGGATCTAAGATAACTGTTAATGTGAATCGTCTCGCACACGGTAATGTAGGTGTAGCGAAAAAACCATTTTACTTTAATTAAAAAATGAAATTGTAGCGCTAATCTAAAGCTCTAATGAGATACTTGACGATAATTTGTACTTTTGGATAAATATAACCACATTAAAATATTTTTAATTAACAAATCGTCGCTTCAGAATAATACTTAAACAACTTAAAATTTTTAATTTTTTTTTTTTTTTCGATATACTGATTGTTTGTTACCCTCCTATAGAGTTTGTCCTGGTATAATAACTTTGAGTTAAATTCAGGGTATTACAGAGATAATATTAATAGTTATTTATGATATACGTGTTAAAAGTACAATTTTAAGGCACGAATGTGAAACTTACATGAATCCCTTAAAACGTACACTTTTAACACAAATATAATTCAATATTTTTTCTACGAACCCAATAATGCAGTTAAAAATTAAACTATTCAAAAAATGGAATATATAGTTTTATATAGCATCGTATATAAAAATTATTAAAGTTGGCATTTATTAATGAATTTTAAACACCGTTGTTGATGCTGGTTGGTTATGGCACGTTTACTTCAAATATGATACATCGTGTCAGTTTTAGCTTGTTTTAGTTTTTACTTATAATTTAAAATCAACTTGAAATGAAAGAAAATGTAGGAGAAAGAGGATGAAGCGGCCAGTAGAGCATCGCTGGATTTATTGCCCAGGAAATCTCGTATACAATATAATATTGCCTACAATAAGTTTATGAATTGGTGTAAGGAGAAAGGTGTTGCTGAAAAATATATTCCTTGGGTATTTTAAGAAAAAAGCGAAGATCTGAAAAGTTTTTTTTTGTAAATTTAAACTAAATTCTAAGAAATTTTAGATTATAAAGTTAGGAAATTCTAAAAGGTTTTATACTATTTATGACATTTTGTCATAAATGACGTATTAGTTTATTTGACTGGTATATTTAAAATTTTTAAAAAGACAAAAAAGGTAATGTGGTTTGTTAATTGAATTTAGGTTTACCTGAAATTACTTCAGCATCAAGCATATATAACCATGTATTATTTAAATTAACAGATATTAATGCTACACATTTATCTTTATTTAATAATATAAATGCACTTCTTTTCATTTTACGATCTTTTAAACAAGCTTTCTTTGCTAAAATACTAGAAGCATTCCAGTTTATTATGTGGTTGTTATCAAATGCATGATGACAGATTTTGATTACCAACCCTTGAATTGTTTAAATTCATCCATTCTCTTTACAAATTCTACAAAAAAAAAACCTAAAAACGGCTATTTTAAAATTTTTCATTAGATAGAAAAAAGGTACAAACATGTCTCTGTCCTGTCCTCATTGGATAACTCTGTACAGGGTGTCCCAAATTCGAGCCTTATTATTGTGATCTTGATAAGCTAGAGATACGAGGTCGTTTAAATGAAGGCAAAGTTGCGCAACTTGTAGTCTGGTCAACCTGTACCTTTTTGGATGAAATTTTTGTATATTCTCCAAAAATTACGATCAAGGTGTCATTCGATTCGAATATTATGTATAAAGTTTAAGGAAAAGTCTCAAAAGGAGCTGATGAAAATTGCAAAAGTCATAAACAATTTAAAAAAAAAATTAGGGGTTTGGTTTTTTTTTATTAAATATCTCGAAAACTATCAAAGATATTCAAAATTTAAAGAAAGATCTGAAAAGAGGATAAAATTTCATAAAAAAAGTCTTATCTCCCGGAACTGTATCTTTAATATTTATAATTTTTACAGAGCCCTAAAAATAGCGCTAAAGGCGGGTAGTCTGGCTTCCGCTCGCGATTCGTCACTCGGACACTGTGACAACACGCGCGGAAGCCAGACTACCCGCTTTTAGCGCTCTTTTCAGAGCTCTGTAAAAATTATAAATATTAAAGATACAATTCCGGGTGGTAGGAATTTTTTTTAGGAAATTCCCTTCTCTTTTTGATTTTTTTTTCAAATTTTGATTATCTTTAATAGTTTTAGAGATATTAGAAAAAAAGAAACTCCTTTTTTTTTAATTGTTTATAACTGTTGGAATTTTCCTCGGCCCCTTTTGGGACTTTTCCTTTAACTTTCTAAATAATATTCTGAATCGAATGACACCTTGATCGTAACTTTTGGAGAATATACAAAAATTTTAACCAAAAAGGTAGTGCACGTTGACCAGACTATTGATGCTGATCAAAATACCACCTTGAAAATTTCGAATATTTTCGAAGATTTTTGGAAAAAAACCGAATCTTCGCGATTTTATTTTTATTTTTTATGACATTATTTGACTAGTTATACCAAAATAAATTTCACATTCTTTTTGCTACCTTTTCTGTTCTACAATACAGTGTTATTAGATTTACACACCGACGATTCGTCTTTAAGCTGTCATCCTCAACTTTGTTTTTTTAAATACGTCCCTGGATTTTTTATTACGGATTTTACGAGCTTTTAAGGTTTCCATACCAATGATGTATCGCATGTGTTTAAAAATTCATATTAATGGCAATTTCCATAAGAACTCATGTGTTACAGAAAGACAGAGAATATATTTTTCTAAGATCTTATCAAGAAATTAAAATGCTTTTTTAAGATTTCTGTAATAAAAAACCCAGGACCAGATTTAAAAAAACAAAGTAGATGATGG